>AWOL01S0074176.1:57173-169945 GCA_000715115.1 Nicotiana otophora | reverse complement strand
GGCTCCTTCAGTCCAAGCGCAATAATCTGCACGGACAATTCACGTGCTATAGTATCAATATTTGTATCTGCACGGACAACTCACGTGCTATAATAAGCCAATCTGTCCTGCTACGGCGTGCATCCCGATCCCATAATAATAAAGTATATAAAGACAATATGGCATGTTGCGACGTGCAATCCGATCCCATAGTTATCTTCACAATCAGGCCCTCGGCCTCACTCCGTCATCAATATCTCTAGTCTCTCGGACTCACAATGTCATGAAACTAGACCAAAATGATGATATGATGAATCAATAATTAGAAATAGAGACTGAGAGATGATATGAAATGAATGAACATGACTGTGTATGAAATTTAAATTTAAAGAAATAATTCAACAGCAATATGACCTATGTGGGTCCCAATAATACTAGCACATAGCCTTAGCATGATTTTTAATATGATTCTCAACTCAATTTCTTTAACACATAAAACTACATATAAAATGCCAAGACTATTTGACTACAAAATTTCACAGAACCAATTATGTAACAATTTCTATAGTGCACGCCCACACACCCGTCACCTAGCATTTGCGTCACCTCCAAACAATTCACATAATATGTATATTCTGATTTCATACCCTCAGCTCCAAGATTAGAAGAGTTACTTACCTCAAACCGTGTAATCATTTACCCTGCTCTGCCTTTGCCTCACAAATTTGCCTTTGAAAGCCTCGTATCTAGTCACAATTAATTCGTTTCAGTCAATACAACTTACAGGAATTAATTCCATATCAAAATACTAATATTTTCCCACAAAATCCGAAATTACACTACAAAAATTGCCCGTGGGGATCACATATCGAACTTCAACGAAACTCACAAAATCCGATAACCCATTCAATTACGAGTCCAACCATACTAGTTTCACTCAAATCCGACTTCGAATCGACATTCAAATCCCAAAAATTCATTTTATGAAACTTCTATAATTTTCCTCAAATATCCATCTCAATCTACTAATGAACGATGAAAACGATGATATATTCATGTATATTAACCAAATTCGAGTCATAATCACTTACCCCGGCGAATTTCTTGAAACACCCACGTAAATGCGTCACAAACCGGGCTCCCAGAGTCCAAATGTGAAATAATACCCAAACCCTCGGTTTTATAATACACAATCTGACCCCTCATTGTGTTGACCGCACAATATTTGTGCGGTCCGCACATTCCAGGTTCTGCGGTCGCACTCTAAACTGTGCGGCCGCACTTCAACAGTCTACACTACCAAGCTTTAGTAAAATACCCATAGCTTCATGTACAAATATCCAAATGATTAATACTATACATTTCTGAAAACTAGACTCAAAGGGATACAACTTTTATTTTTTAATCATCTCTAAATTTATTGTGGATTAAAACCTATAAGCCTCCGAAATTGGACCATCGAACCTGCAGAACCCTCTGAAAGTGCGGCCGCAGACTACATTGCGCGGTCCGCATTTTTCCTCTGCGGTCCGCACATTTCTTTCTGCTGTAGCACTTTTTCATCTGCTACAGCACTCAAAAATGTGCCTCAGCACACAAAATTGTGTTGTCCGCACTTCCAACATTCCAGAACAACATCAGAGTGCCGGAACTGACCGAGCCACTCGGAATTCCTTTCAAATATACCAACAAGTTGCATAACATAATACGGACCTACTCGAGGCTTCAAATCACATCAAAATGATGAATCTCACCACAAATCAAAATCTATGAAGTTTGAACTTTCAAATTCTATATCTTGTGCCGAAACACATCAAATCACTCCGGAATGACTTCTAATTTTGCACACAAATGATAAATGACATAATAGAGCTATGAAAATTTATGAAACTGAATTCCGACCCCGATGCCAAAAAGTCACCCCACCACCCGGTCAAACTTGCCGAAAATTCAATTTTTGCCATTTCAAGACAAATTCCGCTACGGACTTCCAAATAATTTTTCGGATACGCTCCTAAATCCAAAATTACCATACATAGTTATTGGAATCATCAAAACTCCATTCCGGGGTCGTTTACACATAAGTCGACATCCGGTCACTATTCTAACTTACGCTTTAAACCATGGAACTAAGTGTTCCAATTCTTTCCAAAACATCACGAACCCGAACCAATTAACTCGGTAAGTCATAAAATAATTGTAAATCATAAATTGAGCAGTAAATCGAGAAACAGGGTTGTGAACATATGTTCGTCCTCAAAAGTGCCCGGAGTTGTTTCCAAGCCATCACATTACTATTCCATCCTACCACGCATATACCTGGGGTGATCCCATGACACCCTATTCCATATAGGCCTGACAACATTGAAGATCATTACTTTAACCTTAGTCCGTAAAACATAGAGCCCAATTTCCAACATCCAGAATTTCTTACAAGACCTGAGTCTCACTTCTATACACTGTATAAGTTTGAACAAGTTGTATCAAGCCATAACCATAACCCCAAATAGAATCACATAACATACCGCACAACTTGCATACTCGCAGCACCATTCCCGGTCACAGTAACTACTCAAAAACCAACCAAGTACTAGTATAAAACCCCATAACAAACAAAACCTTGTTCCAAAACTTTCGTGCATTGCTGATAATGAAAGAAACACGTGGAATCTCATGATCCCTTATCATATCACAAGTCATGGAGTTCTCTCGCCCCAACCAAAACTATAATCACTTGCTAAGTCGACTTTCAATATTATCCTTCCCAATATACTGTAATCAAACATGATAGTAGCCATTCCAGGTCCAATGACCTTATATTATTTAATACAACTATCTCACAAACACGCCACATCAATATAACTCCAGTCACAACTGCAATTAGTGTACCCAAATATGGGAGAAGTCTCAATGAAGAGAACCATATTGCAAGTTCAACAAGCGCCACCACAACCACAATGTTACAACCAACTCCTCAAATTTCGTGAAGAGGATAACCATAGGCGTATGTGAACAATTGTAGAGGGAGGAAATTAATGAATCAGATAAATTATCATAGGAATACAATTTCCACACATGACACGGACAACTCACGTCCAAATAATATGAATCCTCCAGTCCTAGCATATCATACAGGAGCAAATAAACAAGTACACTTGTATATGATAATGAAATAAGATTCTCATTCTCCTGGACTTGTTTAAATAACACGCCATAGTGTAAGCATGTGGAAAGTCTGCTATCACACTTCAAATCGGCAATTTAACGCAGAAATAGTAACTACCCCGTTAATTCGGGAATTAGCCTCTTTATAACCTCAACTGTAGCCCAGATAGTTCTCAACAAAGGTAAGAACACGAGAAATATTATAAATTTATGCTTAACGGTCAACTCTAGGCATATCATAGCCTAAGCATTCTTTCGAGTATAAATACTTGCCCCGATGCACGCACATTGGCTCAAACCTCACATATATGCAAACTTATAACGTGTAGCTATCACAAATAATTAACGCAACCACTGAGTTTAAATAAAATACTCACCTCAAACAGGACGCAACCCAAAACAATATGCTTCTGAGAACTCCCAGTCTCCAAATTCATCGAGCACGTGAATCATCGTAACTGATCCCAACTCCAGCACTAGAATAACTAACACATATTTCATGCACAATCATCCCACGAAGAATACCACAATACCAACGAAACATCCGTAAGTCAAAACACATAGTGTCCTTATGAATGTACACTCTTCTCAAGTAATACCACTAGTGCCAATATCTTAAATCGACTATGCTCCATAAATTCATGACCTTCCTTTTGAGACTAAATCGTATACTTGCATATGCAAGTCCCAATCTCACCCCACGCATAACCTCTATTAGGCCATCTAATGAATACACGAGAACCTCATTAACACTCCGAGTCACAAGAAAAATACATACTCAGTAAGTCAGAAACCTTCCATTTGATCTCATCCTGGATAAAACCACAATACGCAACATATTCCTCACGCTAGTATGAAATATACTCCTCGAACCGTGGTAAAAACCATTGAGAACTTTTCGAAGTCCATTTGCACATAACCAAGCTATCATAACCAAATCTTTCTAACTCAACCCAGCCACACAGGTCGCCAAAACCCAAGAGCATCGCCACGAAACACCTGTCGAGACTAGCCACATCATAAGTACCCAAAGAACCGATTATATCTATTACTGTGCTGATCTAACTTACTACCACGCTGTCCTATTTCTCCAAGTTTCTTCCAAATTGCCTTCAAATTGATACTTCTCTTTGCTGGAACACTATGATCCTTAATCAAAATTCACCACAGAAGAGACCCTAGTATAAAACCACAATACCCTAAGGCCCATAAGCCGCTGACTTCCCTCTTAAGCACCCCAAAGCACCACAACCGCGACACCCACTCTAAAGAAACCTTATGTGAACCTAAAGCTATTTCCTTCACCTTTCTGATACTGAAATGCATAATCCAAAATGGTATAAAAATGCCACAAGTATCAACACCATCCAGTGTAACTCTCAGTTTCTAGCCATATACATATCTTGAAAATTCCAAATCGCTACATATAAATCGTGAATCCATTAGAACTGTTTCAAGAGCCGTCCACTCTACTCAAATATCAATTGCACCACGCAAACGGGCTGAAAGTCACATGCCCCATTAGTACAGCACCACTGAAAGAGGTAATCCTGCCTTAACACCATTAATAAAATTCATACTCCGTGCGCACTACATCATTCACGAATAACAACTCACTCATCCCATGATTTTCATATACTCATAAAGCACAACGTAACCCGCATTTAGGAATTCCAGTACTCGAGTCATTCTCAAACTCCACCTCTACAAGTCATCACTGATTCCCATGTATACTTCAAACCAAAACAGAAATTTGACACATACCCATGAATTGATTTGTCCATAGCAGGCTCCCCCACTTGGCTCAAAACCATAGATTTAAACACTCCATAACTCACAATACCCATACTTTATTACTGCCATAATTCTGCAGTCGGTCTAACAACAAAAAATGCTTTTCATGCTCATGCAACACCAACCATAAAATGCATCAATCGTCTGCTGAGTTAGCATTTATTCTCTTAACACTCAAGTCAACTTTCTCAACAAGATTCAAATTCATAGCTCAACATATACACCACGCTGGCAGAAAAGAAGCTCTCCCCTCACACTATAAGGAACACACCTACGTAGATTACTCCGCAGGGGATAACCCACCTGCTTATCCTTAAATTAGTATCTTGTTATACCCTTTCACAATTATAATTACTATGAAATCACTTAATTGTTCAGAGTCCAAACTCATTAAATAGACATGGGAATTTCATTTGTCCCAAAATTTAACAATGTGAAAATTCCTTCAAAACATTCACACTCGAGACTGTACGTCACATCAAAATGAAAATCAAGAACCCAATGTCCTTCCTTTGCATTTCAAGGAAACACTTCTCGTCAAATTCAAATCGTCTTAACACATCCCGCAGTTACATCACACTCATAACAAATCCATTTCACCACTTATCGAGCCACAAATTCCACTCATAGGGACATTACCAGGCATATGAGTCAAAATTTACAAGTTAAAACTGAAGCTACCGAACCTAAGCTACGGTCCAAACCTTGCCTCAAGTCCTCCAAACTGGCCTATTACCAAAACACAAAATACACATCCCGCACGTCATCTCTGAAATCACAAGTCGGTGATACATAGCTGATACCGAGCGCTCACATGCGCACACGAATGCATGGAGGGAATTCAAAGAATTACCATTCAAGCTGAATCAATTCCGCACGAAAAGGAAAGAAATATGGGAAATAATCCTAAATGCCCTGTAGCCTTTCGAAGATAAGTATGGACGTCATCATACCGATTCGCAAGACTCTACTAGACACTTGCTCATGACTTGTAGAACATATGAGCCTACAACTCTGATACCACCTTGTCATGACTCAAAATCCAACTAGTCTTGATGAAACCTAACCCAACCCGCTAGGTAAGCTAATTAACCACTATCCAATTCCAATAACAATTATTAAATCAATTTAAGTAAGGAAAATCTGAATCTTATATATTCCCCAAGAACTAGTAGTACAAATCATGAGCTTCTAAGAATAGAGTATACAAAGCTGGTATGTAGTAATACATCATTTGTTTGAAAAGTACATAAACAGAGTTTTATGAATCTAAGGCAGCAATAACCGGAACGCGGGTACATCTTCAGATCCAGCTCCCAACGAACACAACAACATCAGTAGCCAACATCTTCACGCAAGGTGCAGAAGTGTAGTATGAGTACAACCGACCCCATGTACTCAATAAGTAATAAACCTAACCTTAGGTTGAAAGTAGTGATGAGCTTGTACCAAGGTCGGGTCCCAACTTCAATAACCATAATAGTTCATAACAACATAAAACAAGTAATACCCGAAGTAATTCAACAATCAAATGCTCAACAAAAACATGATTTCTGAAAATAGTTCTGCCTTTCAGTACATCAATGAAAACCCAAATCGTTTACCGGAGTTGCCAAAAATATAAATAAGTTTGAAATGTTTACCAAAAATCCTTTCAACAATGATAAGAAGTTTTATTTTCTTTCCAGATAGACAATGGAAAAATGCATCACTATGCCCGTAGGACAATATGTGTGAGAAGTCATGAATGACGTGATACCGTACAATATGAGGAAAGTGTATCTCCATGCCGGTATATCAAATATGCATGTCAATGCGATGCAACTCAGTGATAAAACCATATACATACTCTCAGAGTATCATTTCACTCAGTTCTCCCAGTCACTCAGTCCTCACAGTCGCTCAGACCTCCCAATCACTCGGCACTCGCACTCGGCACTTGGCACTCAGTAGGTACGTGTGCTCACATGGGGTGTGTACAGACTCCGGAGGGGCTCCTTCAGCCCAAGCGCTATAATCTGCATGAATAACTCACGTGCTATAGTATCAATATTTGTATCTGCACGGACAACTCACGTGCTATAATAAGCCAATCCGGCTTGCTACGACATGCAGCCCGGCTCCATAATAATAAAGTATATAAAGACAATATCGCCTACTGCAGCGTGCAGCCCGATCCCATAGTTATCCTCACAATTAGGCCTCGGCCTCACTCACTCATCAATCTCTCCAGTCTCTCGGGCTCACAATGTCAGGAAACTAGCCCAAAATGAGGATATGATGAATCAATAAATAGCAGAAGAGACTGAGAGATAATATGAAATGAATGAACATGATTGAGTATGAAATTTCAATTTAAACAAATAATTCAACAAAAATATGACCTCTGTGGGTCCCAATAATACTGGAACATAGCCTCGGTATGATTTTTAATATGATTCTCAGCTCAATTTCTTTAACACATAAAACTACATAAAAAATGCCAAGTTTATTTCACTACAAAATTCCACGGAATCAATAATGTCACAATCTCTATAGTGCACGCCCACACACCGTCACCTAGCATGTGCGTCACCTCCAAACAATTCACATACTACGTATATTCGGAGATCATGCCCTCAGCTCCAAGTTTAGAAGAGTTACTTACCTCAAACCGTGTAATCCTTTACTCCGCCATGCCTTTGCCTCGCAAATTTGCCTCTGAAAGCCTCGTGTCTAGTCACAATTTATTTGTTTTAGTCAATACAACTTACATGAATTAATTCCATATCAAAATACTAATATTTTCCCACAAAATCCGAAATTACACTCCAAAAATCACCCGTGGGGCCCACATCTCAAAATACGACAAAATCACAAAATCTGATAACCCATTCAATTACGAGTCCAACCATACTAGTTTCACTCAAATCCGACTTTGAATCGACATTCAAATCCCAAAAATTCATTTTATGTAATTTCTACAATTTTCCTCAAATATCTATCTCAAACTTCTAATTGAATGATGAAAACGATGATATATTCATGTATATTAACCAAATCTGAGTTAGAATCACTTACCTCGATGAAAGTTTTAAAAAACCCACGAAATATCGTCACAAACCGAGCTTCCAAAGACAAAATATGAAATAATACCCAAACCCTCGGTTTTATAATACACAATCGGAACCCTCATTGTGCTGACCGCACAATTTTTATGCGGTCCGCACATTCTAGGTTTTACGGTCGCACTCCAAATTGTGCCGCCGCACTTCAACATCCTGCACTACCAGGATTCAGTAAAATGCCCATAACTTTCTGTACAAGTGTCCAAATGATTGTTGTTAAACCTTTATGGAAACTAGATTCAAAGGGGTACAACTTTTGCTTTTGAATCATCTCCAAATTTGTTGTAGATTAAATGATATAAGCCTTCGAAGTCAGACCATCGAACCTGCAAAACCCCCTGAAGTCTGGCCGCAGACAAAACTGTGCGGTCCGCATTTTTCCTCTGCGGTCCGCACATTTCCATCTGCTGCAGCACTGTTTCATCTGCTACAACACTAAAAAATGTGCCACAACACACAAAATTGTGAGGTCCACAATTCTAACGTTCCATAACAACATCAGAGTGCCGAAATGCCCGGACTTGCTCAAAACTCACCCCGAAACTCACCGAGCCACTTGAAATCCAGTTCAAATATACCAACAAGTTGCATAACATAACACAGACCTACTCGAGGCCTCAAAAAAATCAAATAACAACAAAACTATGAATCGCACCACAAATCAAAATCTATGAACTTTGAACTTTCAAATTCTATATCTTGTGCCGAAACACATCAAATAGATCCGGAGTCACTTCTAATTTTGCACACAAGTCATAAATGACATAACATAGCTATGAAAATTTTCAGAACTGGATTCCGACCCCGATACCAAAAAGTCAGCTCCCCGGTCAAACTTCCCAAAAATTCAATTTTTGCCATTTCAAGACAAATTCCGCTACGGACTAAATTTCCGGACACGCTCCTAAGCAAAATTCGACATTCATGAATGTAACTTGTGATGAGCTTTGCCAACTTTTGTTCCACAACTTGCTTGACTTCAAAACGTAGCACACGACTATCATACAACTAAAATAACTCATAAGTAACCTCCTTATCATGTTAATTACCCTCGTCTCTTCCCAAAGTACATGTTATAACATTTCAACTTGTCGACTTTCGATGAAACTTATTTCTTTCAATTTGTTTAGCTTCTAAGCATTCCAACCCTCTTGGTTCTTGGTATTCATGATCTTTAAACGTCTTATGTAATACATTGTCCCCGCAAGTCATAAAATAGTAGAAGAACATATGGGGAGTTTTAATAAGGGGAACGGGGATCTAGAAAGCAAAACGACTGGTCGGGTCGTTACATTCTCCACCTCTTAAACAAACGTTCATTCTCGAACGGTCTATAATCATACCCGGAGTGCTGAATAGGTGTGGATTTCCGCTCTACATGTCCTCCTCGGTCTCCCAAGTCGCCTCCTCGACTGGTTGACCCCTCCACTGAACCTTTACCGCATCAATCTTCTTGCACCTTAGCTAGCAAGCCTGCCTGTGAACAATGGCAACTGGCTCATCCTCATAACCCAAACTCTCATCTAGCTGAACAATGTTGTAATCTATCGGCATGATACCTCCGGAGCATAAACACATGCAAGACCGGATGAACTCCCGATAGACTGGAGGCAAAGCAATATCATAAGTAACCTCCCTAACTCACCTCAACACCTTAAATGGACATATAAACCTTGGGCTCAACTTGTCCTTCTTCCCGAACCTCAAGATTCCCTTCATCGGTGAGACCATCAAGTTAACCTCCTCGCCCACTATAAATGATAAATCACGCACCTTCAGATCTACGTAACTCTTCTGTCTGAACTGTGTTGTGCGAAGCTGATCTTAAATCAACTTTACCTTTTCCAAGGCATCCTTCACTAAATTAGTACCATATAACTTAGCGTTGTCGGGCTCGAACTATCTGATGGGCGAACGACATCACCGACCATATAAATCCTCAAATGAAGCCATCTCGATGCTGGACCGATAACTATTGTTTTAAGAAAACTCGGCCAATGGTAAGAATCTATCCCACTAACCTCCAGAGTCAATGACACATGCTCGGAGCATATCCTCAAGAATATGAACTATTTGCTCTGACTGCCCGTCGGTCTGAGGGTGAAAGGCTGTATTGAGCTCCACCCGGGTACCCAACTCGCGCTGAATTGCTCTTCCAAAGTGTGAAGTGAATTGAGGGACTCTATCTAAAATGATGGAAATAGGTAGACCGTGTAACCAAACAATCTGTTGAATGTAAATCTGGACCAATCTCCTTGAAGAATGCGTAGTCACAACCCGAATAAAGTGTGTCGACTTGGTCAACCTATCGACAATGACCCAAAGTGCATCAAACGTCCTCAAAGCACGCGGCAACCCAACTACGAAGTCCATATTAATGCGCTCCCATTTCCACTCAGGCATAACCATCTACTGATGCAGGCCACCTGGCCTCTGGTGCTCATACTTGACCTGCTGGCAATTTAGGCATCTTTCCACATACTCAATTATGTCTTTCTTCATCTGCCGCCACCAATAAGGCTGCCTCAAGTCGCGATACATCTTTGTAGCACATGTAAGAATATAATACCGAGAACTATGTGCCTCCTTTAGAATTCTCTCGTTCAAGCCATCAATATTAGGAACACATAGGTGACCCTGGAGCCGCAGAACACCATCCTCACCGATAGTAACCTCCTTGGCATCACCCTGTAGTACTGTCTCTCTAAGAACCAACAAGTGAGGATCATCGTACTAACGATCATTGATCCGTTCAAATAATGAAGACTAAGCCACGACGCACGCAAAAACTCGGCTGGCTCTAAAATATCCAACATCACAAGCTTGTTAGCCAAGCACTGGATGTCCTAATCCAATGGCCTCTCCTCTTCTGCAATGAATTCTATACTACCCATACTCTTAGCCTTTCTGCTCAAGGCATCTGCAAGCACTTTCGCCTTGCCCGGATGATAAAGGATGGTAATATCATAGTCCTTAAGTAACTCAAGCAACCTACGATGCCTCAAATTGAGATCCCTCTGCTTGAACAATACTGCAAGCAGCGATGATTGGTGTACACCTCAAGCGACACCCCATAAAGATAATGCCTCCAGATCATAAGAACATGAACTATCACGGCCAACTCCAAATCATGTACACAACCTACATCAATTCTTCTCGCGGGGATTCAACTGACGTGAAGCGTATGGAATAGCTCGCCCCTCCTACATCAATACAAAACCCAAGCCAATGCGTGAAGCATCGCAATACACAGTATACACCCCTGAACCAGAAGGCAACACTGAGATAGGTAATGTAGTCAAAGCTGTCTTGAGATTCCGAAAGCTTGGCTCACAATCATTGGACCATCGAAATGGAGCACCCTTGTGATTCAATCTAGTCAAAGGTGCTATAACAGATGATAAGCCCTCCACAAACCGGCTATAATAACATGCTAACCCCAAGAAACTCCTGATCTCGGTCACTGTGGTAGGACGAGATCAATTCTGGACTGTCTCGATCTTCCTAAGATCTACCATAATACCCTCTCCTGATACAAGAATGCCACAGAATCCAACTAGAACCCGCACTTGGAGAACTTAGCATATAGCTTATGTTCCCGTAAGGTCTGAAGCACTAATCTAAAATGTTGCTCGTGCTCCTCTATACTATGCGAGTAGATCAATATGTCGTCAATGAAGACAATGAAAAATAAATCAAGATACGGCCTAAACAACCGGTTCATCAAATCCATAAATGTCGCCGAGGCATTACTTAAGCCGAAGGATATCACCAAAAACTCATAGTGGCCATATCTAGTCCGGAAGGCCATCTTCGGAATATTCGAAGCACGAATCCTCAACTGATGATACCCAAATCTCAAGTAGATCTTAGAGAACACCCTGGCACCCAGCAACTGATAAAATAAAATCATCAATACGCAGTAATGGGCACTTGTTCTTAATTGTAACTTTGTTCAACTGGCGGCAATCAATGCACATCCGCATAGTCCCATACTTCTTCTTCACGAACAAAACTGGTGCACCCCAAGGTGACACAGTCGATCTGACGAACCCCTTTGCTAGAAACTTCTCAAGCCGTTCCTTCAACTCCTTCAACTCTTTTGGAGCCATGCAGTACGGGTGAATAGAGATAGGCAGGGTACTTGGTGCCAAATCAATGCTAAGATCGATATCACGATCTGTCGGCATGCTTGATAGATCAGAACAAAACATATCAGAGAACTATCACATTACGAGCGCTGAATTAATTCTCAGGGTCTCTGCTGTAGTATCCTAAACATAAGCTATATAATCCAAACAACCCTTTTCGACCATGTGTCGATCCTTCAAGAAAGAAATAACGCGACTGGGTGCACTGATGGAAGAACCCTTCCACTCCAATCTAGGAAACTGCGGTAGCACCAAGGTAATAGTCTTATCATGGAAATCAAGGACAACATGATACAGAGACAACAAGTCCATGCCTAGGATGACCTTAAAGTCGGTCATGTCGAGCAATTGAACATCCGCTCGGGTCTCATAACCACCAAAAGACACAATGCATGACTGATAGACCCGATCCACCACAATAGAATTGCTCACGGGTGTGGAGAAATAAACAGGAACACCCAAGGACTCGGAGGGACATTCAGGTACGAGCAAATGGGGAAGAAACATATGAATAAGTAGATCCGGGAACGGATAATTCTACCGCATCCCTACTGTAGTTAGAGATAATACATGTGATCACAGCATCTAAGGCTACTACATCTGGCCTTTACGGAATAACATAGAACCTAGCTGGAGTGCCACCTGTCTAGCCTCCACCACTAGGGTGATCCCTACCCACCTTCCCTCCGTCTCTGGTAGGCCGAATGTCCGGTGCGGTAGAAGGTGCAGACATTATGGGCTGATGGCCCCGCTAGCCTTACTGCACTGCCTTCCCCCGAAACCTGGGGCAAAATCTCCTCTTATGACCAAGATCCACGCACTTATAGTAACCTCTCAATGCGGAAGATGATTTACCCTGAGTCTGGACATGGGGGCCTGGATACCCGCTAAGAGGACCTTGGATAGTCGGTGGATTGTTGGAGCTCTCTAGAATGGCGCTAAAATAGGGTTGCACTGGTGCAAGCCGAGAAGGCGCTGGTGGTGAATAGGTGGGTCCACTGGACTAACCCCTCAAGAACTAACCTCTACCCCCATACGGGGCGCTGCTGAAACCTCCAGAATACTGAGGCCTTTTCTCCCACGCCGTATGCAATCATCTTTGGGCGCGGATACCCTCAATCAGCCAAGTTATCGCCACAACCTGCTCTTAGAGGGTCCCCATCTCCACCTCTCGGGCCAGAGTAACCCGAATACCCTAATGCAAGGCCCGCAATAAAATTTCGCACTCTCTCTACATCGGTGGGGAGTATCATAAGTGCATGGTATGAAAACATAGAGAAACGCACCTCATAATCGGTCACAGACATCTAACCCTGTTGCAGCTGCTCTAACTGGCCCTGTAGTGCTTCCCTTTGTGAGGGTGGGATATATCTCTACAAAAAAAGACATGTGAACTGGTCCAAGTCAAGGGAGGAGATCCTGCTGGTCTACTGGAACTAAAGGATTGCCACCATCTACGCGCCTTGTCCTCCAGCTGAAAGGTGGTAATGTCCACCCCGTCCAATATCCTCATGTTGTGCAGTCTGTCCATGCCATGATGAGTGAAGTACTAAGGATCCTCATGTCGCTCACCTATAAAGGCATGAGGATGTAGCCTATTTAACCTATCCAATAGCTTCTGCGGCTCTCCCGCTACAGCTGGTCTGGGCTCTAGTATAATCGGTGCAACAGGCTGAGCTCCGCCCACGGGTAGTGCACCCGAGGTCTGATATACGGTAGCTGCATGCCCTTGAGCATGAGCGGTAGGGGTCTGTGCACCCTCTCCTGCCAGAGATGTGCCTAGGTCTACTGGAAATAAACAAGCATGCATCATATAATCCATAAACCGCAACACATATAGCATGACCTCTTGAATGAGTGCGGACCTGAAATCCGCTAGGGCCGGCTCTACTGCAGGTACCTTTACATGCTCCTCAATAACAGGATCCTCCTCTGGATCCACTGGTGGCACAACTGGAGCAACACAAAGATACCATCTTCCTCTAGCACGAGCTGGAGCCCTCCCTCGGCCTGTACCTCAGCCTCTAGCAATAGGGGGAGCAGCCCCTACAGCCTTTCCAAGGCCGGGTATATCTGCTGCATGCCTTATCACCATCTATGAGAGAATAAAAGAAAGATACTTAGCACCACATCAACTGCACGATAGGAGATGAAGAAGGAAACAAAATTTCCTAACTCTCTATAGCCTCTCGAAGATAAGTACTGATGTCTCTACACTGATCCACAAGACTCTATTAAGCCTTCTCATGACTTGTGAGAGCTACATGAACCTAGTGCTCTGATACCAACTGTCACGACCCAATTTCCACTATAGATCGTGATGGCACCCAACTTCGCCGTTAGGCAAGCCAACCATAATCTACCCAAACTCTGTATATTAAACTCACGCTAAGTATGAATTACTTGCCTCACGGTGATAGGTGAAAAACTCCTCTCCAAGAACTCCAAAGTCGATCTTTCTAAGTGAAAATGGGAAAGCAAAGGGCCTAAGTCCGAATTAAATAAACCATACTTCCTCCAATGATTTCGCACCTAAGATAGCTTCGCCGCTACTATGAGGTCTCTTCTACGTGAAAATGTCCGCTTTTGTGGAACACACACAATCCAGCACTGGTCGCACTTGCGGGGAAGCTCCACATTAGGGAGGCAACTTCTGCGGCTCGCCTTGCGCACCGGCGACCATGCCAAGTTGCCCTTCCTTCCGCATATGTGACCCACCCATCGCATAAGCGAGTCCGCTTTTTCAGAAACTAGCCATGTCCAAACATGTCGTCCAAACAGCACCCAAACATACAACAAGCTCATAAACATAAGACGGATGCCTGAACCCTCAGATCGCGTAAAACAACATCCAAGCTAAGAGTCCTACCACAATCTAAATCGAATCAACTTATGAACTTCATGTTCTTCCAACTTACTCCGAACACACCGAATCATACTTAAACTACACGGAATGACACCAAATTTGCAAGTCATAAATTGCCATACAGAACCTACTTCAAACTAAATTTAAAGAACTTGAAAACCTTTAATGCGCGAACTTTTAATATTAAGCACTGAAATGCTCCCGCGTCATCCTAAACCCAACCACAACACACTCCCAAGTTTAAAATCATCATACGAACCTATTGGGACCATCAAATCCCGGTTTCGGGTTTGTTTACTCAAAATGCTAACTCAAGTCAAAATTAACCATTCTAAGCTACTATTAAGGAGCCAAGTGTTCCGATTTCAATCCGAACCCTTCCAAATTCAAACTAACCGCCCCCGCAAGTTATAAAACAGTAAAAGCACATACGGGGAGTCTTAATTAGGGTAACGAGGATATAGAATATAAAATAACCGTTTGGGTCATTACATTCTTCAAATCAATTTTCAAGGTAATCTTAGTAGTGACAACTTGTAAGGAAGATAATTTATTAGATATTAATTGCATCATCACTAGTTCTTGTAAGGAAACTAACTTGATAAGGGCTAATAAGTTCATTATGAATTTGTTTTTATTCTATTGCTGAACATATCTCACTACTGAAAAACGTCTATTTTTAGACTGAAATGTTTCGACCGAAAAAAGATGGTTGGAAATTCTGACTGTTTTGGTTCCAACTTGTGAAACAATTCCAATTTTATAAAACAATTTTACGATAGACACTTCGACCGTATTTGTCAAAACCTTTGGCACAAAATACCGCGAAATATATTTTCGTGATTTTTCTAACTGTTTTGGTCGCAAAATTAAAAAAAATGAATTGTGACCGATTCGGTCGCAAAATGTTTCATTTACGAGGTCTGACAAGTTTGACCCAGTTTGCGGCTGATTTGGTCGCTCTTTCAAAATTTTAAACAACTGAAATAATATTCCGACCGTTATGTCAGAATTCATTTTTATAACCCCACCCATCATTCATTTTTTCTTTCTCTTCTTTGTTTGTTTTTCTTCTCTTTACCCCTCCTCTTTACCATCATTGTCTTCCCCACCTCACTAGCACCACTCCTCTCTCCCTCACCGGCTCCGGCATCCCTCCCACTCCCGTAGATCCACCTCTCTGTGTGTGTGTGTGTATTTCCCCTTTTCCACTTAAATCCCTAACGTTTCTTTTGCAGTTCAGCAACACCACTCTGGTGAGTCCACTATGACATTAAGGTGAGTTTATTTTTTTTTTACTTTTTTAGCTTTCATGGAAATTATCATTTTTTGTTAATTTTCTTCCTAGGGTTTAATTCTCAAAATTTTGAATTGATTCTGAAATATTTACTTATCATGTTATTAGTTTTGATGAATAAAAGTTACTCACTATGTTTTTATTATCATTTTAATTAAATACAAATTTAAACTTTATTGTTTATATTGACAACTGTCACGCCCCAAACCTGAAGAGGCCGACACCCGGTGCCATACTCGGCCTGAGCATACCACTTTGTAACTGTGAACTCTGGAGGGGTAACCCTCAACTTAGGCCGATGAGGCCATATTCAGAATAATCTGAAAATAATCTCTCTCATATGAGGTGTAAACATACTCAAAAGTTGATAAATATAAATGTGCAAGATGACAAAGCCTCCATGAAAATCTACTGATATACAAAATATACAAGACTCATCTACAAGCCTCTAGAGATGGTTGTATCATGGTCGGGACAGGGACTCGCCTTACCCATCAATCTGTTGAAGAAAATGGACTCCAAGGTCTAGACCTGGTAACTTTGAGGAAATGGAGCTTACCAACCAAGCTGATGTTTGACTCTATCTGCTAGGAGGGTCTGTCCAAATGTTTATCAGGACTTGGAGACATGAAATGCAGCGTCCCCGGTAAAACGGACATCAATACGAAATAATGTACCGAGTATGTAAGACAATAGAATAACTAAAAACTACAACTGAGCTGATAATATAATAACTGAAAGTAACTGGGAGTCAAATATAATCTAAAGATATGCATACCTGATGTTACTAACTCAACTTTCTCAATAAAGTAAGTAAAATAGTTTTCCGACACTATAAGGCTCGGCATTTGTAACTGCTTTGCCGTAATAGGCTCGCTCGTAGGCACTCGTCTATACTAGGCTCTATATCTTGTCCATTCTGGTCTCGATCATAGGCACTCGGCTATAGTAGGCTCGGTATATAACTTACCATCTGATCAGAGGTTTCCCAATAGGGGCCTAACCACCGATTATAGCTCGGTGGTGGTGAAAATACTTTAATATTGTATATATATATATATATACACCATATACCCTCTTGACTGAACGACAATAATACTTAACTTAATTGAAAGTCCCAATAAGGGAAAATACTGTAACTTCTGAGACTAGGATAATGCGATTAAATTCAGGAATACGAACTTCTCTTTATGTCTTATTATCAAACTCATGTAGTTACGAGATCATGCCAAAATGAAAGAACGGTTTAGCCTTAACATACCTTATCAAAATCTTTCCAATCACCAAGTTCAATGCGCCTCTTCGCACTTTAATCTGCAACGACAATAATAATACTATCATTAAGTTACGAAAGGTACAACTATCGCACTACGTACAACAAGCATATTTTGTATTAAAACGGGCAATATCTCCCCTATAATCCTTACTTCCTCCAAATTCAAGATAACACAAAAATTACATGAACACACTAATAAAAACATATATACATTTTTTTCCAACCTTATATACACCACGAAATAATACAAAAAAGCCCAACACACCCTGATCTCTTCATACACAAAATGACTACCGTAGTAGTGTCAATCAGCTCGAAAATGTTATGACGAACGACCAGCCCAGCACCCTGCATTTATATGATGTTTCTCCACACCGTTTAACCTCTAAAACTCCCTAAAACAGTAGCAAGACAAGCAATCCAGCAGCAACACAAAGTAGTCCACAAGTGAATTACTCGAACTCACGGCTTCCGATTACCATCCCGTGAGTTTTTACAATTATAGAATGACTTTCCATACATCTCCAGCAGAAACATTAGATGAAAGAGAGAATTAAACTTGCCTTATTTGTTGAATAACTCAGCTCCTATATTGGTTCTTCAAACTCAAGGTTTTTCCTCCAACTAGAACTTGAAAAGGAAAGAAATTCGATTAGGGTTTGTGTACATTTTTGCGAGGATGTTTGTAGGGGTTTAGGTCTAGTTATTGTGCCCTGTTATCAGTTTATTACATGAACGAAAAAGTACTTTAAAAGGTATGTTTTAATTGCCCTAACTGGCCCATTTTTGGATATATATAATCCTCAGATTTAAGCAAGTAGGTGACACACCTACTTGTCACCTAGCAGTCTGCGCAGTCTCGTCGAAACATACATATCTCTCTACTCCGATGTCGTAATGAAAAATGGTTTACTTATTTATAAACTAGACTCATACATCTTCATATGATGACTTTACATTTTGTGAGAAAATCACAGTTACATTTCATCCAAAGTTTAGTAAAACTTATGAACATAAAATGTGATGACTTTCATCGACTTTTGTTCCATAACTCGCTTAACCTCAAAACATAACACACGAATATCATACGACTAGTATAACTAATAACATAACCTTCTTAACATATTAAGAACCCTAGTCTCACCCCAAAGGTACGGGTTATAACATTCCCAACTTGTCGACTTTCGATGAAACATTATTTTCTTCTAAACCTTCCAACCCTCTCTGTACTTGTTGTTCATGATTTTCAGTATATGTAACATCCGAGGTAATGTGATAACTTACTTTATATACTTCCAAAGATATTCTCATTTTTGTCTTACATTAGTTTACTTACGACACACTTTTACGTGCGAAACTGTGGGGTGTAACATTATTCCCCACTTACGAACATTCATCCTCGAATGTTTACTCTTAGAGACTTGGGAAACTTTTGCCATAGTCTAATCCGTACACTAGATTAAAACTAACCTGCACCCAGCCAGAAAACATACTATTAATGCCACACATGGCCAATGTCTATAAATAGCAACACTTTACCTCACATAGCCGTTAATTATAAATACTGAAAGTCAAAAATAAGAGCTTACCTAATGACCCTCTGGCCTGAATAGCACATTGCTGAAGTATATCATCTCGAGTCATATCTTCAGTTTGAAATAGGTGGGGATATTTAGACTTCATTTCTCCCTCCGCTTCCCACGTCATCTCTTCCACGTTCTTGCTTCTCCATAAAACATTCACGAAGGCTACCTCCTTATTTTGTAGCTTGCAGATTTGTCGGTCTAGGATGACAACCGAAACATACTCGTACGATAAGTCCTCTGTGATTTGTACATCATCACTGGGCACCACTTGGGTAGGATCCCAAATGGACTCCCGTAACATAGATACGTGAAAAACCGAATGGACAAACTCCAATTCTGAGGGAAAAGCTAACTTATAAGCTACTCGACCCACTCTTCGAATAATCCTATAAGGCCCAATATATTGTGGGCTAAGCTTGCCTTTCTTTCTAAATCTCATCACGCCCTTCATAGGTGGTGCCTTTAAAACTACCCAGTCAACAACCCCAAACTCTAAGTCTCGTTGCCGCACGTCAGAATAGGACTTCAGATGACTCTGAGCTGTCAACAGTCATTCCCGCTTTACATTCTATACGGCCTGCTGAATCAGGTGTCGCCCATGTAACCCAGATTTTCCAACATCAAACCACCCTATAGGAGATATGCACTTACGTCCATAAAAATCCTCGTACGGAACCATCCAAATACTGGAGTGGTAACTGTTATTATATGCAAACTAGATAAGAGGTAGATGTTCATCCCAACTTCTTTTAAAATCCAACACACATGCTCGTAACATAACCTCGAGTGTCTGAATTATGCGCTCGGCTTGTCCATCAGTATGTGGATGAAAATTTGTGTTGAGATTCACCTGAGTCCCTGGACCTCACTGAAATGACCTCCATAAATGTGCTTTAAACTGGGCCTCACGGTCAGATATAATAGATATTGGTACTCCGTGTAGCTGTACTATCTCCTTAATATATATCTTTGCATAGTCCTCTGTTGTATATGTAGATCTGACATATAGTAAATGGGCTGATTTCGTGAGCCTATCGACTATCACTCATATAGAATCAAACTTACGATGAGAATAAGGCAAACCTGTGAAAACGTCCATGTTTATCGCCTCCCATTTCCACGTCGGGATCTCTATAGTCTGCATTAGCCCTCCGGCCTTCTGGTGCTCTATCTTCACATGCTGGAAACTAGGACACTAGGCGACAAACACAGCAATTTTCTTCTTTATATCATTCCACTAGTAGACATCCTTGATATCATGATACATCTTCATCGACCCAGGATGAATGGAGTACTACGAATAATGTGCCTCTGACATAATCTTGTCCCATAGCCCTGCTACATCTGGGACACACAAACGACCCCTGTATCTAAGAACCCTATCTTCCTTGAGATCTAACAATGGCTTCTTCTATTGCGGAACTTTCTCTCTCAACTCGACCAACTATGGGTCCTCGTACTGCCTTTCCTGGACTTTAGCTATGAGAGATAATTTTGCAGTGTTTTGGACTACAACTCCACCGTCATCATAATGTACTAACCGAACCCCCAAACAAGCCAATTGAAAAATCTCTCTAGCTAATTATCTTTTCTCAGCCTCTACATGTGTTAAGCTACCCTTAGATCGGCGACTTAAGGCATCTGCTACAACATTAGCTTTCCCTAGATGGTAGAGAATGTTAACATCGTAATCTTTCAATAACTCTAGCTATCGCCTCTGTCGCAAATTCAACTCTTTTTGCTTGAAGATATATTGTAGGCTTTTATGATCTGTCAATACATCAATATGAACACCATATAAATAATGCTGCCATATCTTAAGTGCATGGACCATCGCAACTAACTCGAGGTCATGGGTTGGATAATTCCTCTCGTGCTTCCTCATCTGCCTTGAAGCATACGCAATTACCTTACCATGTTGCATCAGGACACATCCTAACCCGACACTTGAGGCATCATAATACACGGCATAACCCCCCGGACCCTCTGGAAGAGTTAGAATTGGCGCTGAGGTCAACTTGTTCTTAAGCTCTTGGAAACTCCGCTCACAAGCCTTTGTCCACTAAAACTTAGCTTCTTTCTGAGTCAGCTTCATCAATGGTGCCGAAAGGTAAGAAAAACCCTCTACAAACCTCCGGTAGTATCCTTTTAAGCCTATAAAGAAACGGACCTCGGTCGGAGTGGTAGGTCTAGGCTAGGATTTAACGGACTCAATCTTCTGAGTGTCTACCTTTATACCTTCATCGAATACAATATGCCCCAAGAATGCTACAGGCTTCAACCAGAACTCATATTTAGAAAACTTAGCATACAACTTATGATCACTGAGGGTTTGGAGTACCACTCGCAGCTGGTCTGCATGCTCCTCCTCTGGACGTGAATAAACCAGAATATCATCAATAAATACTATCACGAACAAATCTAACAATTGCTGGAATAGGCTATTCATCAAGTCCATAAATACGGCGAGTGCATTCGTCAACCCGAAGGACATGACAAGGAGCACGAAGTGTCTATATAAGGTTTTAAAGGCTGTCTTAGGAATATATTTCTCCTGAACTCTAACCTAAAGGTACCACGGCGTCAAATCTATTTTTGAAAAGCATCTACCCCCTACAACTGATCAAAAAAGTCATCGATCCTTGAAAGTGGATATTTATGCTTAATAGTTACCTTGTTCAACTACCTATAATCGATACACATCCTCAGCGAGCCTTCTTTCTTTCGCACAAACAGTACTAGTGCACCCCTAGGTGAGGTTTTGGGCCTGATGAAACTTGCTCCAGCAAATCTTTTAACTGCTCCTTTAGCTCCTTCAATTTGGCAGGTGCCATTCTATGAGGAGGGATCAATATTGGTTGAGTTACCGGAAGCAAATCGATGCTAAAATCAATCTCTCGCTCTGGAGGAATACTTGGAAGCTCATATGGAAATACATTTGCATACTCTTTGACTACTAGAATAGACTGAAGTGTAGGTATCTCCGCATCTGCATCTCTAACTCGCACAATATGATAAATGTACCCTTTTGCGATCATTTTTCCCGCCTTCAGATAAGAAATAAACATACCTCTGGGTGTCGCTTTATTACCTACCCATTCAAGGACTGGCTCACCAGGAAAATGAAATTTGCCTGCCTTTTCTCGGCAATCAACTGTGGCATAGCAAGATTCCAACTAGTCCATGCGAATGATAGCATCAAAATCTATTATCTCTAGCTCAACTAGGTCTGCTGAGGTTCGACGACTACAAACTGTCACCGTACAACCTCGGTAAACCCGTCTAGCAATAATCGGTTCTCTGACCGGTGTAGATACCACAAAAGGATCACTTAGTATTTCAGGCACTATACCAAACATTCCCACGACAAATAAGGTAATATACGATAAAGTAGATCATAGGTCTATCAAGGTATATGAATCATGAGAGCAAATAGACAATATACATATCACACCGTTTGGTGAAGACTTCTGGTCCTGGCAACCCGCTAAAGCATAGATACAGTTTTGGTTACCACCTGAACTGGAACCTCTACCTATGCCTCGACCTCTACCAGCCGAAGACAGAGACTCATGCCCTGAAGGATGCACAGACATAGATGATCTTATTGTTGAACTCGCTAGTTGTGCCATACCACTGGAATCTTTATTTGGGCAATCTCGCATCATAGTCCTCGGATTCCCACATGTATAACAAGCATCAGAAGCTACTCGGCATTGGCCCAAGTGTCCTCTACCACAAATCTCACACAGTGGTGGAAATGACCATGTTTGCCCTGAACCTCGATGTCACTGCAAACCCGACGCTCGTGAGCTCTCACCTGGTGGCCATACCTGTAACCTTGTAACTGAGGTGGCGGAGGCCTAGGTGGCCATCCAAAAAACTGGGGCCTATAACTACCCTGAGACTACTCTTGAGACCTGGCAAATTTCATCTACTTATGCTGCCCTTGTTAAGTCCTCTCCGTACCCTGCTGTCGATGCCTACCGCTTTCTATATTCTGGGTGAATGCCTGAATCCGTGAGTTATCCATACTATCCTACAATGCAGTGGTGGTACATGCCTCGGTCAAATCTAGGGCCAACCCTAATATAGACATATAGATCATGCCTCACATAATAGCACCTATGGATGGTGCATATCTGGCCAATGACTCAAAACAGAGACTATACTCTCGAACACTCATATTGCCCTGCTCAAGGGCTAGAAACTAATCGACTCGAGCCTGTCGGATCTCCCGCGGTAAGTACTAGTCAAGGAAGGCATCTGAAAAATTCTCCCAAAAAGCTGAAGGTGAATCATGTCCCCTAGACCTCTCCCATCCCTCGTACCAAAGGATGGCTATATCTCGGAGTCAAAAAGTTGCTAGCTCAACTTCCTATTTATTCGCGGCATGCATAACCTAAAAGATTCTATGAAGCTGATCTATGAAATCCTGCGGGTCCTCTCTATGATCTATCCCCATGATTTATGGGGGACTCAAAGCAATAAAGTCTCTGACGCTTGAACTCCCAGACCCCTCAGAAGATCCTGCACTAGTTGATGCCCTTGCCTTTTGCTGGGTAGCTTCCAACTGTGTCAACAAATTCACCGCACTCCTCAATTCCTGATATAATGGAAGTGGAGGGGAAACTGGATGTGTGGTATCCCTAGGAATCTCCTCAGGTGGTGGAGGAGCCGGTAATAGCTGAGTAGGTATCTCTCCCTAGGTCTCAAACTAGGCCCCGTCTACTAGGGTATCCTATTGGCCCTCTCACCTGCTGCAGTATCTCTCCTCTAGCTAGCCGTACCCTTCCCAGTCACCGTCATCTGTGTATGCAAACACCAACACGTAAGTTTAACTCAAATTGCCTATAATTCCGTTGTACATTATGATTATTATTTGAAAGAAGGGTAACAGACTCCTAAATGCCATGTAGTTCAGTGCTTATATAATGTGGCGCACAACACATCTATAAATAAGAGCCATTTAGACACGACTTGTAAAGTCCCTAGGATAGAACTGCTCTGATGCCCAGTTTGTCACGCCCCAAACCCGAAGAGGCATGGCCGACACTCGATACCATACTCGGCCCGAGCGTACCACTCTGTAATTATGAACTCTGGAGGGGTAACCCTCAACTTAGGCCGATAAGGCCATATTCTATGTCTTATGAAAATAACGTCTCTCTCGTATGAGGGGTAAACATACCCGGAAGCTGATATATATAAATGTACAGGCTGATGAAGCCGCCATAAACATCTACCTATGAGGCCATATTGTAAATCATCTGAAAATAACGTCTCTCTCTAGGGAGACTGTATCATGGTCGGGACAGGGCCTCGGCCTACCCATCAACCTGTATTAGAAAATGGACTCCAAGGTCTAGACCTGGTAACACCGAGAAAGTAGAGCTGATGTTGGACTTTATTTGCTAGGAGGGTCTGTCCAACTATCTATCAGGACCCGCAGGCATAAAATGCAGCGTTCCCGGCAAAGGGACATCAGTACAAAATAATCTACCGAGTGTGTAAGACAATAGAATAACTGAAAGCTGCAACTGAACTGATAATATAATAACTGAAAGTAACTAGGAGTCAAAGATAATCTGATGATATGCTTACCTGATGTTACTAACTCCACTCTCTCAATATAGTAAGTAAAATAGTTGTCCGACCCTATAAGGCTCAGTATTTGTAACTCCTATGCCGTAGTAGGCTCGCTTATAGGCGCTCGGTCATACAAGGATCTGTATCTCAGTCATTTTGGTCTCTCTCATAATCGCTCGGCCATAGTAGGCTCAGTATATAACTTCCCATCTGATCTGAGGTTGCCCAATAGGGGACTGCCCAACAATTATAGCTCGGTGGTGGTGAAAATACTATAATATTATGTGTATATATATATATATATACACACACACACACACACACACACCCTATACCCTATTGACTGAAAGATGATAATACTTAACTAAATATAAAGTCACAATAAGGGAAAATACTGTAACTTCTGAGACTAGGATAATGTGAATAAATTCAGGAATACGAACATCTCTTTATATCTCATTATCAAACTCATGTAGTTACTGGATCATGCCAAAATGAAGGAATGGTTTAGCCTTAACATACCTTATCACAATCTTTCCAATCACCAAGTTGAACTCGACTCTTCGCACTTTAATCTACAACAACGATAATAATACTATCATTAAGTTACGAAAGTTACAACTATCGCTCAACGAACAACAAGCTTATTTTGTATTAAAAAGGGAAGCATCTCCCCTATAGTCCTTACTTCCTACAAATTCAAGATAACAAAAAAAATACAATAACACAATAATAACAACATATATACATTATTTTCCAACCTTATATACACCACAAAATACTACAAAATAGCCCAACACCCCATACTCTTCATACACTAAACGACCACCGTAGTAGTGTCAAACATCCCGAAAATGTTATGACGAATGACTAGCCCACCACCCTGCATTTATGTGGTGTTTCTCCACAACATGTCTCCTTCGAAACTCCCTAAAACAGTAGCAAAACATACAATCCAACAGCAACAAAAAATAGTCCACAAAATAGTCCGCTACAAGTGAATAACTCGAACTTACAGCTTCTGATCACCGTTCTGTGAGTTTTTACAACTATAGAACAACTTTGCATACATATCCAGTGGAAAAAATGGATGAAAGTGTCACACCTCAACCTCGGGAAGTGCGATCGATGCTCAACCGATTGAACCTGGCCGAGCAAGCCTGTTAGATACTTTCTACCCAACTCACCCATGATAAAGAAAAGACGTTATTTCATTAATTATACAGTCGGAAGCTCATTCATACAACACTAAATCGTTTCATTAGTCATTGCACCTTTAAGTCTTAAAATACACATTTCTTATAGTTTGAGTGGAATAAGTGATCAAACATAACTAGTTTAACATTCCTAACACCCATATACAACCCACATAGTGTCTATGGAGCCTCTGAAGATACAAAAGAGAGTAAAGACGGTGCCCGCAACAAGGCCTCGACTATACCTCAAAAAGTGATCAAAATATAAACAAACGGTACAATACTTGACCCCAAAATAAACTGGGGCTCACCGTGTCCGTTGAGAAGAGGATGTAGCGCTATCTGTGATCAACATTGTCTGTTATATTACCAACTGCATCCATTTAAAGATGCAGCGCCTCCGGAAAAAGGGACGTTAGTACAGTCAAATAGCACTAGTAAGTAAAGCTAAATACCATCTCAATAGAATGAATAATAATAATACAAAAGGAACAGTCAATAATTCAATAAGGGCTTCAAATAATATTAAAATATCAAGTTAGGGATCATATACGTTTTCAAGTCAATTTCCATATTATTAGGTTGGGTGATCTTTAGTGCTGATGTTCCACAATTCACAATACCTCCGTATTGTTATACGGAGTCCGATCTCGATCCGATCGGCTAGGTCGTCTCATTTGAGACATCAACCATAACCACAGTTTCATTGTAATTTCCAGCACAATACCACCATGTGTGCGGTATGGCGCCCGATCATGCCCGATCGGCTAGGCCCTCTCACTCAAGACATTACCTTTTTCAGTCAATCATCTCACATTATACTTCTTTCATATACTTTCTATTCATTGACACTAGTGATTACGATTACAAAGGCATTCTTGGCACTTGGCCGTATTTCATAGTTCAAATCCCGTTTTCCACACTCAAATAGCATTATCATTATTCACAACAATAAGGCTTCCCATTCAAGACATTAGATTCACATATGAGCAATTTGGGAATCTTAGGAACATAAAGGCTTTTCATACAATTTGGCATAACAACCTTCATTTCGATCATCACATGAAGTCATAACATCTCTAACACATATTACACATTTTGAACAATTCCTCAAATGTCAAGATAACTTGATGAAGCATTTAGAATAAATATTGAACATACATCCTTCAACACAAATACATTAGGAATAGCCAATTCAATAATGATCAAGGACTTACTCCAATTACATGAACACAGGGGCTTTTAGCCAACATACCTCAATTGATCTTCTTAAACTCTAAAATGATCCGGAATTCTTAGCAAATTTAATCTATTTTAGAAATATAACAAGTTGAACCAAAATTAAGAAGATGATCGTGATCTTAGATCATTTGAGCATATTATCAAACACTAGGAGTGCATCAATGTTTTAAGGCCCTTTTTGTGGAAGATTCCATAATTCCCAACCCATTCTCTATCGCTTTTACCTCAAAATATTCCCACATACTTCAAGGATACATGCATGCAAGACAACAACCCCCACACCCAATGATTAGGTCTCTAATTACCCCATTTTTGAAATATTTCAAAATTGTGAGCTAGGGCATAGTTTCTTACCTTTAGGGTGATAACTTCCTTTGTTAATCCTCAATGATTGAGGAAGAATTGATGGATAATGGTTGAAGGTTGCTCCCCCACTCTAAGAAATCTCCCTCTCACTCTGAAATATCAGAAATGTGCTCAAAATGGTCTATGGGATATGTTTTAACCGAATAGGATCGAGTTTAAAAACACCAAAAATGAAGTTCCAGAATAGGTTATGCGGTCGCATATGCGACCACGTAATGGTTATGCGGTCCGCAAAATGACCGCGTAATTGGGGTGCCAAAACTGAAAAAAAACTGACCGGGTCTGTGGTCACTATGCGGCCTGCAGACCTGTTCTGTGATCGCATAATGCACTGTAGAACGGTTCTGTGATCACATAGTGCACAACAGAACCTCTCTCCAAAAAACTCAAAGAGGGATATGCGACAAGATTGCGGCCCGCGAAATGGTTATGCGGTCATACAATGGCCGTGAAATTGACATCAACTCCCCAACGCACTGTTTGCGACCAGTCTGCGGTCCGCATAGTGGTTCTGCGGCTGTATAATGGGCCGCACAAATGCCTACTTCTGCCCAACATGTTCCTTCAACTCCCCAGCGCACTGTTTAATCCAAAGGCCGCATAAGAATTTCTACTATTAGTAACCTCTACGCCTACTTTGCCATCACAAATTCCGGGTTATTAGGAAAACTTTTACGGGGCCTTACGGAAAGAGAGCATTAAGATTACATTATTTTTTGATTAGCTCAGCTCCTATCTTGGTTCTTCGAACTCAAGGTCTTTCCTAAAACTAGAACTTGAAAAGGAGAGAAATTCAATTAGGGTTTGTGTGCAAAGTTTAAGAGGATGTTTGCAGGAGTTTAGGTATTCTTATTGTGCCCTCTTATTAGTGTATTATATGAAATAATAGGCCTTTAAAAGGTCTCTTTGGATGACCCGAACTGGCCCATTGTTTGGATATATATAATCCTCTCATTTAAGCAAGTAGGTGATACACTTACTTGTCACCTAGCAGTCTGCGCAGGCTTGCGAAAACGCACATATCTCTCTACTCCAATGTCGTATTGAAAAACGATTTAATTAGTTAGCAAATAGACTCATAGATATTCCATTAAATGTATGGAACACCCCGTAAATCTAAGTATATTAGGAGAAAGTTGCAGTTACATTTGACCAAAATTTCAAAAAAACTTATGAACATAACATATGATGACTTTCATCGACTTTTATTCTACAACTCGCTTGACCTCAAAATATAGCACACGAATATCATACATCTAACATAACTCGTTACATAACCTTCTTATCATGTTAAGAACCATAGTCTAACCTTAAAGCTATGGGTTATAATATTCCCAACTTGTCGGTTTTCGACGAAATATTATTTTCTTCAATTCCTTAGCTTCTAAGCCTTCCAACTTTCTGTTCATGATCTTCAATATGTGTAACATACGAGGTAACATGATAACTTACTTTATATACTTTCAAAGATCATATCTTTTTGGTCTTACATTAGTTTACTTACTAGACACTTCTATGTACGAAAATATGGGGTGTAACAACAACATTTATGAAGCAAGAGGTGTAATGATTTACAGAAATCGTAGTTTTAGAGAGCTTCTAATTATGTAGAACTGCATTTGATGAATAAAAAATAGAACTTTAGTATTTGTATTGGTAGTTAGCTTTGATTTATGAAGAACGAATATTTAAAGAACCTCCAGTATCTAGAGAACTTATGATTGCTTTAAAACACAAATTGGCTATAAGCATAGTAGAATTTGAATGATTATGATATGGAAAAAAGGAATAACGATTACAGAAGATGCACATAATTGATTCCAAATTTGTTTGGGATTGAGGAGTTATCAGTTGAATTGATTGAATATTAGTTCATTTATGAATAGAGAACTTAAACTAGAGAAAAAATATAATTTTATGGGGGCATATGAGTCCAAATGGGTGAATAACTCTCGTTATGGAGTAAATTGTGAACCGAAAACGTTAACTATATTACTGTGAATAAATTTACTAGTAATTTGTTACTACCCTAATTTTTGGTTATTCCAACATTATTATACTGGTTGTTAGACTCCTCTAGGTAGGTCTTTCTTTTGTTGCATCTTGTTGTATTGAATTTTCTGAAATTTATGTTCAGCAGCATAAAGAGTGAATTTGTCCAATCATGACAAGATTGTAGCAAGTTGTCTGAGAAGTTAGAGAGGCATGGATTGGTGAAACCCCAACAGACTGTGAGAAGCTTAAAAATGCTGCAGAGAATGTTTGATGGAATGTTTGAGGAATCTGATTGTGACGAGGAGGCTGATTTTGAATAGGAGTTGCTATTTGAGTTGAATGTTACGACGTGGTTGTATTATGTAGACTTGTCTTGGTATATTTATGTTTTATACTTGAATAATCATATTATGTTTTAGACTTGATTGTGGATGTTATATTTTAGTCTTGATTATGATTTGGTTAGTAAGTGAGTTAGTACTTTGGTAATTGAATGTTATTTTGTTGTGATATTGGGCATTTCGCTTCGTTTGTTGTAATATTAAGAGTTTGATTATGAATTTATGTATTTTGTAATTATTTTATTCTCACATTCTGCGACAGTTTTGGTCAAATATTTTAATTAATTATTTATTTTATTATTTCATTTTCTTACCAAATCCGTTTTGAGAGCAATTCAACGCGTCCCATATTATCCATTTTGAGATCAATTCGGTCGAAATTTCTTATCATTTTGACTGCAAATTGTTTGCGACCATGTATTTTCTGACCGATCTTTTTCAGTCGGCAATCCGTAGAAAAAGCTCAATTTGTGACCTGTAATGACCCGACCGATCGTTTTGAGCCTTTGCATTCTGTTCAGCTATTTGAAGTCTTGAGTAGCTTCGTATGATGGATTATGATCTGTGTGAATCATCGATTTTGGTTTTCAGGTGTTTTGGGATTGATTTGGAAGAATGATTCTCAGCTAGGAAGCATTAAGTGGGAAGAGTTGACAAAGTTTGACTTTTGTGATTTGACCCCAGATCAGAGATTTGATGATTCCGATAGGTTCAGATGGTGATCGTGATTTGGGCGTATGCTCGAACTTTTTCACGACCCGTAATTCTTACCCTCGAGACCGCAATGGCGCCTAACAATTCACTTGCTAGGCAAGCCAACGTCAGATGTAATTACTAACCATTTTAACAATTCAATTTAAATGAAAACCAATAATTAGAATTAAACTAAAATAAAGTAAATAAATTAAAATAACGACAATATCATACAATCCCAGAACTCGTGTCACAAGTACGCGAGAGACTAGAGTACTACAATTAAACATCTAAAAGAAAGCATAACTATCTGAAATGAAATAAACATCTTGAGTAATGTAGAAGGGGACTTCAGGGCTACGAATGCCATGCAACTATATCTCAAGTGTTCGTCAAACACTGGATTCGAGAAATCTACTGACCGCCGCCGGAACGACTCCAAAATCTCCACAAGAAGTGTAGAGTATAGTATGAGTACAACTCTGTAAGTGTCAAGCCTAACCTCGACAAAGTAGAGACAAAGCTAAGGTGGGTTACTTAGAATAACATGTACGCAGTATAATAATAACAATAGGAAAGGAAACAGGAAATGACGACAAAGCAGTTAACTAATGGAACCAAATTCAATCCTCGAAATCAATAAGTCCATAAATATTAGTCCTTAGAATCTCATATGAATATACTAAATACTAACACATACAACAATGAATACAACACACACAATCCATTATGGCACGCAACCCGATCCCATTTTACACATAATCCTACCTTATTTTACTATATAAATATCAAGAATCACATATAAAATCCGTTGCGGCACGCAACCCGATCCCACCTTATAATCAGAATCAGTATCAATATCAAAATCACATATAAAATCAGTTGCGGCGCGCAACCCAATCCTACCGTATAAATATCAAATATTCCCTTATTCCACCATATCACAACCATTGCGACGTGCAACCCGATCCATTAAGAAATTCAATAAATATAATCAATCGAACAACGCAACTCACAAGAATTTCTATGATTAAAGAATATGAAATCAAAACAATAAAGGAAACCCATACCAAATTAAGGAATTCTACGATTAATACAAAGCAACAAGACAAGCCAAATATATGATAGTTAAAGTGTACAAGTATGACAGTTAAGGCAAGTACCAATTAATTATGGAAGAAACGAACATTTCAATACAAAAACAATTAAGGACAAGTAACAAATTACGACATAGAAATCAATTAAAGCATGTAACAGTTAAGACATAGAATAAGATAGTTAATGAAATACGAGAAATGATGGAAGTAATTATTTTGACGGCGTATATACACTCGTCATCTCGAATATACGCTGTTACACACGTAATTCACATAACATATAGTTCAAGGAATCATAAGTCCCCCAAATCAAGGTTAGACCTAACACTTACCTCGCGACACAATAAAATCAAAGCTCAACCGGGGCTTTTCTTCTACAATTCGCTTCCAAACTAATCGAATCTAATCAAAACCGACTTAATATCAACAAATAATGCTAGGGATATCAATTACAATACATAAAGCAAAGATATTTACAGCTTCCCCAAAAAGTAAACAAAAGTCAACCCCTGGTTCGCTTGGTCAAAATCCAAGTTTCGGACCAAAACACAATTACTCATTCACCCTCGAGCCTGCATACGTGATTAGTTTCAAAACCCAACCTTAATTTGAGGTCTATATCTCAATTTTTACAAAAAACCTCCAATTCTACCCAAATCCCTAATTTTCTACCACGAAAGAGCATATATTATAGCGAAAGCTCAATGGGTCTTGATGGAAATGGAAGAAAACGAGTTAAACTTTACTAACAGTGAAATGGGGATGACATTTCTCTTCAAATTCGCCTCTAGGCCGAGCTCAAATGTGAAGATGGTGAAAACTAAAACAATAATCCCTTCTTTGGAACATTTAAATCAATGGGCATCAGCCCTTCTTTGCATTCGTGAAGGGCCTGGCGTGATCATGAAGTGCAACGACCCAAGTGGACTTCACATTCATAAAGAATGCTATGCATTCGCGGTGGCCTATCCCTTATGGCCTTCGTGTTCGCGAGCCACCGCTCACCTTCGCGTAGAGATACCAACCAACTCCCCCAAAAATCACCTAAACATTCGCGTTCGCGAAGGTTAAGCCCCGCAATGCTTCGCATTAGTGACTTGTTCCCCAGGTTCACGTAGAAGAAAACCACCCCAGCCCCAAGTTTCTCTTCGTGATCGCAGGAGTGGCTTAGCGATCGCGAAGCATAACGCACCAGATTTCAGAAATCTCAGAAACTGACCCAAGCCCCTAGGGCTCCAAACAAAACATGCACACCAGTGCCATAACATCATAAGAGCTTGCTTGGGCGATCCAAACACCAAAATAATCCATGCAACTACAAACCGAATATCAACATGAATGATATTTTTAAAGAAACTCAAGAACATGCAAATTTACAACCGGACGTCCGAATCACGTCATATCAACTCCGTTTTGTACCAGATTTTGCAGACAATTCATAAATAGTGAAATGAACCTATACCAAGTTCCGGAACTAAAATCTAAACTCGTTAGCAACAAAGTCAACCTACAATCACACTTAGGATTTCCTTTAGCCTTCAAATTACTAGTTTCGAATAATGCATGTTAAATCAAGTTACGGACTTCCTAATTCGATTTAGGGCATATGCCCAAGTCCCAAATCACAATACGGATCCACCAGGACTGTGAAAATACTGATTCGTGTCCGTTTACATAAAACATTGATCGTAGTCAACTCAAATGTGTTTTAAGGCAGAATATTACATTTGCTTAAATTTTTCCCACAAAACCTTTTCGGAAAAAGACGCGGACTGTGCACATAAATTGAGGAAGGCTAAACGAAGCTATTCGAGGTCCCAAAATACATAAATTAAGGCTAAAACTCAATGCGAGCTATCGGGTCATCAGATTCTCCACCTCTAAAACAAACGCTCGTACTCGAACGGACGTAAAAACGTACATGGACTGGTGAAAATGTGTGGATATCTACTCCGCATGTCCGACTCGGACTCCCACGTGGCTGCCACCGTCGGTTGACCTCTCCACTGCACTCGAACTGAAGGATAACTCTTAGACCTCAACTTCCGTACTTGCAGGATAGAATGGCCACTGACTCCTCGTAAGTCAAATCCTTGTCGAATTCTCATGAGTTGAAATCTAACACATGAGATGGATCGCCGTGATACTTCCAGAGCATGGACACATGGAACACCGGATGGACTACTGATAAATTTGGTGGAAATGCTAGTCCAAAAGACACATCACCCACTCTTTCAACAATGTCAAAGGGTCCGATATACTTAGGGGTCAACTTGACCTTCATTCCAAACCTCATCACACCCTTCATGGGTGAATCCTGGAGCAATACCCTCTCTCCAACCATGAATGCAACATCACAAACTCTACGATCGGCATAACCCTTTTTGCATAGACAAAGTTGTACGAAGTCGATCATGAATCATCTTACCGTTGGCAAGGTATCCTAAACCAAATAGGTATCCAACAACGAAGCCTCTCCCGGCTCAAACCAACCAACTGGAAAACGACACCGCCTCTAATAAAATTCCTCATAGATAGCCATATGAATACTCGACTGGTAGATATTGTTAAAGGGAAACTCCGCAAACATCAAGAACTGATCCCAAGAACCCCCGAAATCCATGACGCAAGGGAAAATCATATCCTCCAATGTATAAATGGTGTGTTCGGACTGGCTGTCCATATGGGCTGAAATGTTGTACTCAATTCAACCCATGTGCCTATCTCATATTGTACAACGCTTTAGTAGTGCGAGGTGAATTATGTACCTTGATCAGAAATGATGGATACGGGCACACCGTGAAGATGAATGATCCCGTGGATGTAGATCTCAGCTAACCGCTCTGAAGAATAGGTAACTTCCACTAGAATGAAATGTGTTGACTTGGTCAACCTATCCACAATGACCCATATTGCGTGGAACTTCTTCTAAGTCCGTGGGAGCCCAATAAAAAAATCCATGGTAATATGCTCCCACTTCCACTCATGAATCTCCAACCTCTGAAGTAAACCACCAGGCCTTTGATGCTCGTACTTTACTTGTTGACAATTCAGACAGCGAGCTACATATGCAACTATATCCTTCTTTATTCTGCTTCACCAGTATTTCTACCGCAAGTCTTGATACATCTTGGTGGCACCCAAATTAATGGAATACTGGGAACCATGGGCCTCCTCAAGAATCAACTTACGAATCCCATCCACATTGGGCATACAAATCCAACGCTACTTTCGCAAAACCCCATCATCTCCAATAGTAAACGGCTTGGGACCACCGTACCGCACCGTGTCCTTAAGGAGAAGCAAATGGGGTTCATCATACTGACGCTCCATGATGCGCTCCATGATGCGCTCATACAAATAAGACCGAGAGACCATGCAAGTTCGAACTTGATTGGGCTCTGACACATCTAACCTCACAAATTAGTTGGCCAAAGCCTGAACATTTGATGCTAATGGCCTCTCCCCAACTGGAATATACACAAGGCGACCCATACTCACAAAATGGTGATATCATATTCTTTGAATAGCTCCAACCACCTCATCTACCTCAAGTTGAGATCATTTCTCTTGAAAACATACTGTAGACTCCGATGATCCGTGAATACCTCACACAATATACCGTAAAGATAATGCCTCCAAATTTTTAGCACATGAACAATGGCTACCAACTCTAAGTCATGTTCATGGAAATTCTTCTCATGAACCTTCAACTGTCGCGGCGTGTATGCAATCACCCTACAAACCTTCATCAAATACTGCACTGAGGCCCATACGTGCAATATGAGCCTATGGGCAACACTAACACTGGCATTGTAGTAAAAGCAGTTTTGAGCTTCTGAAAACTGTCCCCACACATATCTGATTACCTGAATGGAGCACCATTTTTGGTTAATCTAGTCAATGGGGAGGCTATGGATGAAAACCATTCCACGAACTAGCGATAAGAACCTGCCAAACTGATGTGCCATAGAATTGCGGCACTTTTGATACTAATTACATAGACTTTAGCTCGTCTTTTAATGAATTTTGAGTCATTTATTATGTAGTGTTGGTGTTTTGTAGAAAACCAGACTTGAAAAACCAAAAACATGAAAGAGATTACAAAAACCCATAGACGGGCAGAAATGCGGCAGGTTTGCGACTGCAAAAGTGATGTGCGAGCCACAGACCAACCGTAGAGTGAAGTAGTCCATCCCAATTTTTGAGAGTAGATTCTGCGGTCCATCGTGCGGTGCCATAACTCTTATGTAGACTGCATAATGATCGCACAAATGCAAAAAGTGTTTCTGTGAAAATGCTTTTGCAGTACGAAATGTGATCGCGAAATCATTGTGCGGACCGCATAACAGAAGTGCGATGGAAAACTGGAGAACTGAGCAATCAACTCTTCAATGGAGTTGAAGATATTCGGGCTGCGAAAGTGTTCTGCGACCCATTCTGCAGTCGCAAACTTGATCTGCAGGGTTATTTTTGTCACTTCTGAACCCCGACTTATAGCCTATTACAAATAGAATAACTAGGGTTTTTGTGGGACATCTTGTCAAAAAAAAAGTCTATACTTAGAGAATTGAATGCACCATTATTTTGGATGCTTTTGAAGAGAGAATCTTGTCATCTTTGTATGCTTTATGACTTTATTTAATACATTGTTCTTGGATTCTAGCATGAGTAGCTAGTTTTAAATACTTAGATTGTGGAACCTATATGAGTGTAATATTAATGGGTGTTTACCATTGAATATATATATAATGGTTGGTTTGTATATATTCATTTCTCATGCTTCATTTATTGTTGATGGTTGCAAACATTAACTAATGCCATTTCACTCTATCGTTACTTGGAAAAGTGGGTTAGGGTTTGGTAGAATTGAATAGCAAAAACTCAAGGCTTTAAACCTTGTTTAATATAGTTGCTTAGGAATAAGTGGGTTCTATTTGGCATATATTGGTTGTTCTTAATTATAGCTCATTTATATTTAGGAAAGTCATAAAGATAAAATACTCCCTAACTATTGGAAAATATTGGGTAGTCATTTAGGAACCATGTGCATATCAAAGGACCTTGCATTAGCAATATATCATATTTACACCGATAACATTACATTGCATTGATGGGGACACATCCTTGGTTTCCTTAATCAAGTATATTACATTCTTATAACAAAATAGTTATCTTGATAATTAACAATTACAACACTCGCTTTTTAAATTAACGGAGTAGGATTACAACTTTAGTCAAGTTTCACACTATTCAAGTAACCTTTTCACACTTATTCCCTGTGGGATTCGACCCTAACCTAGTTGGGTTATTATATTTGACATCGACCGCCTTACACCATTTATTTAGGTGTAATTTGAACGTATCAAATTTTGGCACCGTAGTCGGAGAATACAGTTTTAAAATAACTAATTTGTGTTTGCTTTATTTTACGTCTTATTCTATTCCATCACACTTTGCCTGCTTTGCTTGGTGTCACTAGGTAAACATGGACTAGCCGGAATAAGAGAATATTGTTTGCGGATATAGATGTATATATTGAGGATACACATTCAATTGTCCCTCCATGAGTCGATGCCGCCACCTTCAAAGTGGAACATAATCTAATCCTAACGCTCAAGGCACATCGATTTTTTCGAAATTCCACAGATGATGATCCGAAACAACATCTCAGAAGTATTTTGGGTGTGTGTGTGATATACAAGCATAATCATTTCTCAGTATTTTTGGGTGTGTGCGCGATGCACAAGTACTCTCTAACTGGAGAGGCGAGACAATGGTTCCTAAATCTACCACCTAATTCCTTTCATACTTGGCATGAACTTGTCCGAGCTTTCCTAGCAAAATAGTTTCCGCAAAGCAAGAAGTCCGAGCTCTGGGTTAAAATAGTCTTCTTCAAGCAATTATCGGGAGAGCATCTACATGAGGCATGGGATAGATTCAAGCTATACTTAGTGAGGTGGACGAATCATGGTTTTCCAGATAATATCATGTTGGAGAAGTTTTACATGGGCTTTATCCTGTGAATCAATCCATAGCCAAAATTGCAGTTGATGGATCCTTTATGGATAAAACATTTGGAAGGGTCACACAAATCCTTGACAAGATGGAAAAACATAACCAAGCTTGGCACTCGGAAGACACAACAGGTGGAATTGCATATAGTACTCCTTCCTTAACCACATGATTAAGGAGAACCAAGAAAGAGATCAAGTAATTGCCGGACTTGCCACCAATGTCAATGTGTTGACGAAGATGTTCACTGAAAGCCAAACAAAAAAAGTGAATGTGTGGCAGATGTTCAACCCATGTCAAATGAGGATTATGAAGAAGCAAACTATGTCAACAACTCTCAAAGAGGTCATCAATGACAACCCTACCAAGGTTCAGGACAACAAAACCAATGGAGGTCTCACCCGTAAGGGCAAGGTAGCCAACAGTGGCGAAATGACCAAGGTTGTTCAAATAAACGAAATTGGAGTAACAACAACAACAACTTTTCAAATAGGAGTTCAGATCCCTATGTTCCACCAAAGGGGAAATATTCTAACTCCCCACATTGGAAGGAATGTTCTTCAAGTCATTCCAAGTTAGAAAACATCCTTGAACGAGTATTACAAAATAAAAAGAGATCTGACACTTCAATGAAGAATATGACTGAGCTTGTGGGTTCTCATACCGCATTCATTCAAAAGTTGGAAATGAGAATGAGAGATCTCTCAAGAGAGCAAAATCTGAAGCAGAAAGGCACACTCCCAAGCGACACAATTGCAAACCCAAAAGGTAGTGGGAGTGGTCCGACTTCTTATTGTATGATAATCACAATTGGAGTGGAAAACTACTTCAAGGAGAGAATGAACAAGTGCTTGAAGTGGAAGATTATGAACAAGAAGTCGAGGCATAAGTTGAGGTGCCAATTGTTGTTGTAGCTGAAAGACTCCCGAAGAAGGATAGAACTCATTAAGTGCACCATAAATAGGTTATGGAAAAGGTAATAGAGGCACCAAAAACTCTAGCACCAATTCCTAGGCCTCCTCCTACTTTCCCTCAATGACTTACTAGAAAGGTTGATGAAAGCAAACTCGAGAAGTTCTATGAATTCTCAAGCAATTATCAGTGAACATTGCATTTGTGGAAGCATTTCAAGAGATGACGGGTTTTGCTAAGTACTTGAAGGACTTGATCACTAAAAAGAGAATCACCAAGAATGACGTGGTGAATGTGACTCACCAGGTTAGTTCTATCATTGCAACAACCACCGTCCAAAAGAAAGAGGACCCGGGAGCCTTCACCATTCCATGCACTATTGGATTGCACGATTTTGAATGAGCCCTTTGTGATAATGGGTCTAGCATCAACTTAATGCCCCTCTTCTATTTACAAACAAGCGGGATTATGTATGCATATGACTACAAGTATGAGGTTGCAAATGGCCGACCATTCAATAAAATGACTGGTGGGAATTGTTGATGATATTCTTGTGAAAGTGGGGAAGTTTCTCCTTCCTGCGGACTTTGTTATCCTCATTTATGTTGTTGATAAAGAATCCCTATCATCTTGGGGAGACCAGTCCTTGCAACTGGGAGGGAACTCATGGACCCGAAACGAAATGAAATCAAGTTCCGAGTTAATTACGAAGAAGTTACCTTTCAAGCAAGTAAGGGTATGAAATTACCACATGCATTCGAAAGTATCTCAGTCATTGATGTTACTGATGAGGTAGAGAATGCAGTCGAGGTGAAGATGAAAGAGAAACGCCTTGGTGAGGCATTGGCAGCTATTTTGGTGAATTTTGATGGTGCAGACATGGAAGGATGCATGGAATCGATGAATGCATTGGAAGGGCTTGGGTCCTACACTTCTGCACCAAAGAAGATTTCTCTTGACATAGAGAATAGAGTCACCCCTCCCGCTAAGCCTTCAATTATTGAGCCGCCACAAATTGATCTCAAGCCACTTCCACTGCACTTAAGGTATAAATTTCTTGGCTTTAATGAAACTCTAACCGTAATTGTTTCTTCTTTATTGACTGATGCACATGTTGAACACTTATCTGATGTATTGAGAGAGCACAGGTAAGCCATTGGTTGGACTATAGAAGATATTTGAGGGATTCCCGCCGGAATTTGTGAGCACAAGATACAATTGGATATAGAGAGCAAACCTATCTTGGGGAATCAAAGAAGGTTAAATCCTTCCATGCAAGAGGTGGTGAAGAAAGAAATCATAAAATGGTTGGATGTCGGGGTTGTCTATCCTATTGCCGATTGTCCGTGGGTGAGTTCGGTGCAGTGTGTGCCAAGAAAGGAGGCATGACCGTGATTCAAAATGACAAAAATAAACTCATCCGAACGAGGACGGTAACCGGATGGAGAGTTTGCATGGACAACCGGAAGCTCAATAGTGCTACTTGCAAAGACCATTTCCCTATGCCTTTTATTGATCAAATGCTTGATCGTCTAGAGGAAAGGTCATTGTATTGCTTCTTGGGTGGTTATTCCGGCTACAACCACCAAATAAACATCGTCTTAGAGGATCAAGAGAAGACAACATTCACATCTTTATGGGACCTTTTCCTTTAGCCGGATACCATTTGGGCTATACAATGGCCCATCTACCTTTCAACGATGCATGATGTCAATCTTCTCGGACATGGAGAAGGATTTATTAAAGGTGTTCATGGATGACTTTTCTGCAGTAGATGATTCCTTTGAGAATTGCCTTGAGAACCTTAGGCAAGTGCTCAAAAGATGTAAGGAAACAAAACTTGTGCTCTATTGGGAAAAATGTCACTTCTTGGTGGACTAGTGTATTGTTCTGGGCCACAAAACTTCAAAGCAAGTCATAGAGTTTGATCGGAAAAAGATCGAGATCATTTCTAAGCTTCCTCCGCCCACTTCGGTAAAAGCCGTTCTGAGCTTTTTGGGGCATGCCGGTTTTTATAGGTAATTTATCAATGACTTCTCAAACATTGCTAGTCCCATGTGAAAGCTCCTTGAAAAGGATGCAAAGTTTGAGTTCAATGGGAAGTGCCTCAATGCCTTTGAGTAATTGAAAGCAAGGCTCACTACAACACCAATTAGTGTCACACCCGATTGGTCTCTTTCATTTGAACTCATGTGTAATGCCAGTAGTGTAGCTATTAGAGCAGTACTTGGTCAACAACATAATAAGGTTCTTTATCATGTCTAGTACACAAGCAAGACACTCAATGGCACACAAATGAATTACACTATGAAGGAGCAAGAACTCCTTGCTATTGTCTATGCTTTTGAAAGATTCTGGGCCTATTTGTTGGTCTCCAGATTGATAGTCTACACCGGTCATGCTTCTCTCCGCTACCTTATGGAAAAGAAGGATTCTAAAATAAGATTGATTAGGTGGGTTATTTTGTTACAAGAGTTTGACTTTGAAGTTAAAGATCGGAAAGGAACACAGAACCAAGTTGCGAATCACTTGTCTTGGCTTGAAGAGGCAGGGAGACCTAAAGAAGATCTTGAAATTAATGATGCCTTCCCTGATGTACACATATTGGCATTGTCTAGCACCTTCACTCCTTGGTATGTCAACATTGCTAAATTCATTGTTTGTGACCTTATCTCCGATGGATTGGAAGCTTATCAAAAGAAACAGTTCTTGCGGGAGTGTAGGCAATACTCTTAGGATGAACCATTTTTGTTTCGGATTTACGCCGACAATATCATTCGGCATTGTGTTTCGAAAGATGAGGTAATTCGAATTCTCAGAGCATGTCATGACTCCCCAATGGGGGGGCCACCACGGTGAAAATCGTACTGCGGCAAAGGGCTTGAATGTGGCTATTATTGGCCATCGATCTATGAAGATGCAAACCAAATGGTCAAGGCATGTGATCAATGTCAAAGACAAGGGTCAATTTCTAGAAGGCATGAGATGTCTATGAACTTTGTGACGAAGGTCGAGATCTTTGATGTGTCAGGGATAGATCTTATGGGTCCCTTCGTAAGCTCTTACAACATAACATATATCTTGGTGGCAGTAGATTATGCCTCCAAATGGGTCGAGGCAATTGCCTTGCCGAATAATGAGGACAGTAGTGCAACAACCTTCTTGAATAAGAACATATTTACTAGGTTCGGAACCCCAAGAGCCATCCTTAGTGATGGTGGTTCTCACTTTTGCAACAAAGCTTTTGCCAGGTTGCTCGAAAAATATGGAGTTAAGCACAAGGTGACCACCCCTTATCATCCTAAGTAGAGCGATCAAGTTGATGTTTCCAACCGGGAGATCAAAAACATTCTAGCAAAAACTGTTAATGCAAACAGGTTCGACTAGTCAAAGAAGCTTGATGATGCATTGTGGGCATATCATGCAGCATTTAAGAATCCCATTGGCACCTCACCATATCGGTTGGTTTTTGGTAAGGCGTGTCACTTGCCATTGGAGCTTGAATACAAACCTATGTGGGTATTGAAAAATTTAAATCTTGACTGGGCCGAAGCTACTAATCTAATGATTACACAACTCAACGAGTTGGAAGAATTCCGTTTTCATGCCTATGAGAATGCAACCATGTATACAAAAAGAATGAAGTTTGTTCATGACAAAAAAATGTTTAAGTAAGAATTCAGATCCGGTGACTTGGTCTTACTCTTCAAATCAAGACTGAAGTTCTTTCCGGGCAAACACAAATCCAAATGGTCTGGCCCGTTCAAAGATGTGAATGTGTCTTCCTATGGCACTATTAAATTGGAACCCGAGGACGGGAATCTACCTTCAAAGTAAATGACCAAAGGGTCAAACATTACCTCATAACCATTGAAGAAAGGCATCTGGTAGAACAATTCGCACTCAAAGATGGTCCTACACCAACCTCACCACTAATTAGCCAAAATAGTGGCAACATCGTCGTGTTGCAATATTAAATAAAGCGCTTCTTGGGAGGCAACCCATGCATGGTAACACTTTTTGGTTAGATTTTAATTTCTGTAAGTTTATTTGTAAGTGTTGAGCAGTATGACGTGTGTGTTAGAATGCAGGTGACCAAAAATACAAGGAAACAGTATGCAAGGGGAGAGGAAAATGAAGGAACGCAATCCAAGCTTTAGCTGTGTTCTGCGGAAGCATATGCGACCGCATAAAGGATTTGCGGACCGCATAATGGTCGCAGATACAAGCAGAAAAAATGAAAACTGGGCTGTAATAAATGCGGTAAAAATTGACTTTCTGCGGCCCCCATAATGATTCTGCAATCGCATAAATGGTCACAAATCTGTGCGCACCACTCAGTCACTAACCCATTGCATAAGACATATGCGGTCTCATGATATGTTATGCGATGCACTGCTTCACCGCGAACCTCTTAGGTATTATGCCCTAAGTCCCTCGCTCATTTTCGTATCTCATTTACACTCCCATACACACGGGCACAGAGAATAACCCAAAAATAAATGAAATAAAAGACCAAAAACACTGAGAAAAAAAAAATAAAAAAATAAAAAAATAGAATTAAAAAGGAGAGGCTTACCTTGCTCGCCATTCACACCGCAATTCTCAATCTTCTGATATTTGGTATGTTCATCTCCAACCCTTCTCTTGCTTAAGTCAATCTGGTATATTCATGACTGCCTGCTTTCACTCATGTACCCTCCTCTTTCTTCTCAACTCATTGTTGTGAGAAATTAAATTTGAATGCTTATAGTGGAAATCAACGTTGGGGGAAACCATAGGCTGTGGGTAAATCCAATTTGGGGGTTAGCATTAGGGGGTCTGATTTGACTAGAGGGGTTGGTACTTTATGCAAATAAGCAGTAGGCATTGGTGTATAATGTCTTTTTCTCACAATCTGAAAAAATAATTGCTATTGAGTGTGCATCAAGGCGTGTAAATGTATTTTTAAGTTGAGACGATGATTTTTGCCGTCCGCATAACTGTTTTGTGGTCCACAAAGTCATCGCATTATGCATGCTAGGATGTTTTCTAAACATTCCATGTGCGGTGGAGTTTGCGAACGCAGAAATGATTTGCGGCTGCAGAACCGATCTGCGGACCACACAATGGTCGAGACAAGGGCAGAAAAAGCTAAATTTGAAGAACAAAATGCGACCGATCTACAGTCGCACAATTGTTATGTGTCCACTTTTGCGGACCGCATAATTTATTTTTCTTATAAGGTTTATAATATGCGAAATGCTTGCAGCTCGCATAATTATTCTACGATCGCATAAGTAGTCACAAAACCTTCTTTTTTTTCATTTCTTTTCAATATGTTACCCATGCCATATCTTATACTCACTCTTTGATTAATTAACATTAATGGCACAAAAGAAATCCCTAGCATCGTGACAACTCCTCGCTCGAGGAAAGAAACCGGCTGCTCCTATAAGCCCAAAAATATATCAGAGCACTCCTCCCAATCTGAAGAGGAGGAGGCACATATTGACCTTGTGCCACCAGTTGACCTTCATGCCGAAGCACGCCGAAAAAGTTGTGAAGATCTCAGGTTTGGGATTTTTGGCTCTTGGACTCTATACAGAGATGGCCTGACAAAAAGAAAAATCCTCGAAGTAAAGCACATAGGCTTGAACAGTTTAAAACATCACTACACTTATGTGCTAGAAAACATCAAAAAGACGGGATGGGAGTCCTTTACTCAGGTTCCGGGGGAGTACAACGGGATACTCGTTACGGAATTTTATGATGTATATGATGCATCCAGGTGTTACACCCCATATTTTAGTATGTGGAAGTACGCCATAAGTAAATTGATAAAAGCTCGTAATTAAGATGTTACATTCCGCATTTTCCTACGTTAAAGTTTTGTCGTAAGTTCGGGAATGAGATTGTTTTGGGATTATAAGTATTATGCTATTTCAAATAAATGATAAGTAAATTCGTAAAGGTGAGACGGTAAGCAAATCGAAGAAAATAAATTTTTGTCGAAGATTAACATTTTGGGATAAAATACGGCCCTAGCTAAAATACTCGGTATTTATGGACTAGTACCATACAAGGTACCACATGACCATAATAGTAAGGTGTACAAAGTTTGTTAAAAGTGAGTAGTATTTTATGTAATTTGAGATAATCCTTAATTATGTGGGTAATGGTATTATATATTTTAGTAAGAGATTAACTAAGTGATTAAGTTAATTGGATAAGGTTTAATAAACCTTCACGTGGCAGCAAGATGTAGCTCCAATTTGTGACTCTTAAGTCAAATTCCAAGGTGGCAAAACTTGAACAAGACTTTGGCCAACTAAGCCACAAGTGGGGCCCACACCCATTAATATAAAAGCCTTCTCAAAACTCACCAAATGAACAAATGTCACACTTTCTAATGGATGGAAAAGCTTCAAGCAAAGATCATATTCTTCAATAGAACGCGAGTCACATATCGTTTTTAAGAAAGAATCACATATCCACTCTTAAAAAAGGTCTTATATTAGAATGTTAGGCAACTGAAATATTCATGCAAGAATTCAAGAATTCAAGCAAGAAAATTCCTTAAGCATCTTAGCAAAGTGACTCTAAAGATGCCCGGGATAATCTTTCTCAAGAATGTCATACGGATATTTCCCTACTACTATCTTGCCGTCACGTATTTTGTCGCAATTAACAAGTGTTAGAAGGATTGTCAAGAGAATTGGTTTAGGTATGTTAAGGCTAAGACCTTCCTTCATTTTGGCATGATCCATACGATACAAACGAAACGAGTAAACGCATAATTTTCATAAATGGCTCTATTCATAGAAGTATTAGGGGTATCTATATTATTGATTCCCCATGTGAATTATTATTATATCTTCTGTTCATGGGTCTCAAAAAAATACGTATGTTGATAAAGTTTATTTCATGATATTAATCAAAGACATAATGGTCTTATGATATTCCGAGAGATTTATATACGCACCACCACCTGATCAGCTGGTATACGTTGATGGTTTGCCCACGGTGGCCGAAATGATATGATGGGATGCCCTCAGAGGCTTGATTATGTTATGAGCGTATATACCTAAGAATGGTATGATATTTATACGCATATGCATAACATTATAAATATTAATGATTCACAAAGCTATTTAGATATACATGTCGAGTCTTTTACTCCATATTTGTTTCATGTCTACTGTTTACTGATTTTTATTCCTTACATACTCGATTCATTATTTGTACTGACGTCCCTTTGCCAGGGGACACTGCGTTTCATACCAGCAGGTCCCGATAGACAGGTCGAGAGTCCTCCAAGTAGGCTATCAGCTCAGCGGAAGTTGTTGGTGCGCTCCATTTGCTCCGTAGTTGCTTGTTTGGTCAGTATGATTTAGACGTGTATTGTTTGGTATGGCGGGGCTCTGTCCCGACCATTATAATAATTATGTATTCTTAGAGTCTTGTAGACATATGTAATATATGTAAATGATTGTACTGCCTTGTCGGCCAATGTTCAGTGTACGAGTGGTTATTTTGGTCTTATAGGCCTATATGTCTTATGTATAAGTTGGTATTTCATGTTGTATTCTACTTATCTCACGGCAACCTCTCTGGCATAGTCATCGATGATAGTATGATACAAAAAGATACATTATGTTGGTACTCAATTGACTAGAGAGGTTGAAGTTGACTCGAACGGGCTAAATAACCACGGTGATATCTCTGACTCGAAGGCGCACTGGTAGGAGCCAATGGTGCACTGTAAGCTGGTTGACCAGAATGCGATACATAAGGACCACGATTCCTAAAGCACTGTGAGATGCGTGAAGCGCTGACGGAAATTGTTTGAGAGGATGACCTCTACCAAAAATACCCTTACCTCCAGACGAGGCACCACTGAAACCATCGAAAGAATGAGGCCTCTTATCAAACACCGCCCCCCTCCCCTGAGCACGAACCATCTCAATCGGTCTAGCAATATCTATGGCCCTTTTAAAAGTAATATCATCTCCGATCTTCATGGCAATATGTAGACTGATAGTGAAAGTGAGTCCATCAATGAATCTCCTCACTCTCTCCATCTAAGTAGGAAGCAAGATAATAACATGGTGATCTAGGTCCACAATTAGACTCTCATACTAGGTAATAGTCATACTACCCTGCTGAAGACGCTCAATTTGCCTGTGGTAAACCTCCCACAGAGTGACCGGAATGAACTTCTCTAGAAATAGCTGTGAAATTTGATCCCAGTCAAGTGCAGGCGAACCTGTTGCTCTAGTTAACATATAATCTCTCCACCATATCTTGGCGGAATGAGTCATCTGAAATGCTACAAAGTCGACTTCATTAGTCGCAATTATACCCATGTTGCGCAATACCTCATGGCAACGATCCAGGTAATCCCATGGGTCCTAATAAGATGCACCACTGAAATGAATAGGGAAGAGCTTGGTAAGCTTATCCAACCTCATCAAAGCCTCTGAAGACATAGCGGGCCTATCACCGACCTGTGCCGCACCAGCCTGCTGAACCACCGCAACTGGTTGGGTTGCTGGAGTCTGATACTGGGAAGCCTCCTACTCCCGCAGTAAAGGGAGTCTATACTACTCCCCTAGCCCAAGAGACAGTTGGTGCCACCAGGAATGCACTGGTCTAGGACACACTCTCCATATGGCCCACCAAGCAGACTAGAGAGTCAAGAAGCACTAGAGTGGCTATGAACCCCTCCGAGAGCTGAGCTGGTCTGATGGGTACAAGCTGAGCTGGAACCTTCTCCTTTGGATTAATCTGAGGCTCCACTCTAGGTGTTGTTGCTCGGGTTCTATGATGAACTGTGCCTCTGCCTCGGCCTCTGGCTCGACCTTGACCTCGACCTCGACTTCGACCTCTACCCATGGTAGTAGATGTCACAGAGGGCTACGGCTCCTGCCTGGCTATAGATGTTGTATGTGTTCTCGCCATCTGCGAGAGAACAAGACTGTAATGGTTCAATCATCAATGATAAAATAAAATCGCACAATGGAGAAGGAAAGAAGTGAGATTTTTCCAAAACTTCGTAGCGACTGGACGATTAGTACATACGTCTTTGCATCGATTCTCTAGACGCCACTAAGCTTCCTAGTGACTCTTGAGACCTAGGAAACCTAGTGCTCTAATACCAACTGGTCACGACCCAGAATTACCGCCCTCGGGACCGTGATGGCGTCTAAAATTTTCTTGTTAGGCAAGCCAACGTTAGATGTAGTTATTAACCATTTAATTGAAATGAAAACCAATAAGTTGAATAAAACAATAATAAAGTGAATCAACTAAAATAACAGCAATATCCAGATACAATCCCAGAACTAGTGTCACAATTACACGAATGACTAGAGTACTATAATCAAAAGTCTGAATGAAAGCATAACTGTCTGAAATGAAATAAACAACTAGATTAATGTAGAAGGGGACTTCAGGGAAGCAAATTCCATGCAGATGTACCTCAAGTCTATGTCAAACACATGATCTGAGCAATTTACTGACTGTCGCTGGGACCGACTCCACAATCTGCACAAGGAGTGCATAGTTTAGGATGAGTATAACAGACCATATGTACTCTATAAGTACCAAGCCTAACCTCGACGAAGTAGTACAAAGGCTAAGGTGGGCTACTTCCAATAACCTGTAGGCAATATTATTATTATAATAATAATAATAATAATAATAGTAATAATAATAATAATAATAGTAATAATAATAATAATAATAATAATAATAATAATAATAATAATAATAATAATAATAATAATAATAATAATAATAATAATAATAATAATAATAATAATAATAATAATAATAATAATAATAATAATAATAATAATAATAATAATAATAATAATAATAATAATAATAATAATAATAATAATAATAATAATAATAATAATAATAATAATAATAATAATAATAATAATAATAATAATAATAATAATAATAATAATAATAATAATAATAATAATAATAATAATAATAATAATAATAATAATAATAATAATAATAATAATAATAATAATAATAATAATAATAATAATAATAATAATAATAATAATAATAATAATAATAATAATAATAATAATAATAATAATAATAATAATAATAATAATAATAATAATAATAATAATAATAATAATAATAATAATAATAATAATAATAATAATAATAATAATAATAATAATAATAATAATAATAATAATAATAATAATAATAATAATAATAATAATAATAATAATAATAATAATAATAATAATAATAATAATAATAATAATAATAATAATAATAATAATAATAATAATAATAATAATAATAATAATAATAATAATAATAATAATAATAATAATAATAATAGGAATGGAAACAGGAAATGAAGACAAATTAGTTAACTAATGGAACCAAACTCAATCCTAGAAATTAGCAAAATCCAGAAATATCAGTCCTCAAAATCTCATATGAAAATACTAAATGCTAACACAATACAGATATGAGTACAACACACACAATCCATTGTGGCGCATAACCCGATCCCATCATACACACAATCCTCCCTTATTTCACCATATGAATAGCAAGAATTACATATAAAACTCATTGTGGTGCACAACGCGATCCCATTGTATAATCAGAATCAATATCATAATCCTCCCTTATTTCACAGTTCGAGTGTATAAACAAGACAATCAAGCCAAGTAGCAATTAATCATGGAATCACGGAAGAAACAAACACTATAATACAGAAACAATTAATGACAAGTAACAAGTTACGACATAGAACGCAATCAAAGCATGTACACCATTAGACATGTAATTCACATAACATATAAATCAGGGGTTCCTAATTCCCCCAACTCAAGGGTAGACCAAACACTTACCTCGCTACGCAAGCAAATATAAGCTCAACCGGGGCCCTTTCCGCTAAAATGCACCTCCAAACCAATGGAATCTAATCAAAATCGACTTAATATCAACAAACAAAGATCCTTACACTTTTCTCAAAAAGGCAAAATAAGTCAACCCTGGGATTGCTTGGTAAAACCCAATTATCCATTCACTCCCGAGCCCGAATATGTGAATAGTTTTAAAATGCAACCTCAATTTGAGATCTAAATCTCAATTTCTACAAAGCCCCCCAATTCTACCCAAATTCCAATTTTTCTACCATGAACCAACATATATTAAGGTTAACAATTACCTCTAGGCCGACCTTTAATGTGAAGATGGTGAAAAATGAAGAAAATGCCGTCTTTGGACCATTTAAGTCACAGGGTGTCAAGCCTTCTTCGCGCTCGTGAAGGTTCTGACGCAATCACGAAGTGCAGTGGACCAACTGTCCCCCCTGTCTTTTGCATTCGCATGCAGCTACCGACTCACTCCCCACCCCCATAATCCCTTAAACCTTCGCGTTCACGAGAGGGTGGTTCGCGTTAACGAGAGGGTGGTCGCATTCGGGAAGGGTAAGCCACCCAATGCTTTGTGTTCATGACCGAATCCTCTTGTTCGCGTAGAAAAAAACCACCCCAACCTCAAGTTCCCCTTCATGATCACGAAGCACAATGCACCAAACATCAGAAATCTCAAAAACCATCAATTGCCTAAGTCAAAAATCGATCTGTAGCTATCCGAAACTCACCGAGCCCTTCGTGCTACAAACCAAAAATGCACACTAGTTTAATAAGATCATACGAACATTCTCTAAAGATCAAAAATCCAAAAGAACACCAGAAACTATGAATCATACATCAAAATGAATGATATTTTCAAAGAAACTCAAGAACATGCAAATTTACAATCGGACGTAAGAATCCCGTCAAAGCAACACTGTTTTGCACCAAATTTTACAGATAAGTGATAAATAGTGAAATAAACCTATTCCATGTTCAGGAACAAAAATCTAAACCCGATAGCACCAAAGGCAACCTACTATCAAACTTAGGAATTGTTTTAGCCTTCAAATTAATAGCTTTCAACAAATCATGTTAAATTAAGTTAACGACTTCCCAATTCGATTCCAGGCGTACGCTCAAGTACCCAATAATGATACGGACCCACAGAAACTGTCAAAATACTGATCAAAGTTCATATACATAAAACATTGACCGTAGTCAAATCAAATGAGTTTTAAGGCAAAGTTTCACACTTTCTAAAGTTTTTTGCATAAAACTTTTTTGGAAAAAAGACAAGGATTGTGCACGCAAATTGAGGAAGGCTAAACGGAGCTATTTGAGGTCCCAAAACACAAACATGAAGGCTAAAACTCAAAGTGATCTATTGGGTCATCACAAATTTGCATTCTATAGAAAAATACTTTGACTTATGTGAAAGCAAGATAAAGACCATTATAGAAGAAAAAAGTGATCCATAGGATCATAAAGAAAGGCTACATTTGCTGAGCAGACCACTCAGGCATTTTAGAAAAAGGAAGGGAACTTCTCACCCCAAGGGAGGCGGGAAGCGGTAGCTTCTAGAATCGAAGCTTCTCCTTTACTTTTTTATAGCGTATCGCTATTTCGAAATAAAAAAAGGTTTATGGATGAATTAATCAGAATAACAAGTGGTTATGGTTGCGTAAATAACAGCAATTAATGGTAGAGCGGAAATTGCTTCTGATTTGATTTTGCCTGAAACGAATCGTTGGATATTTCTAAAAGGTTTCGTCACTATTTGGCAAAATATGGAATAGATTGGAGTAGATTCGTTATGTCATTTTCCATTGGTGTGCAAAGTGTGAGGTCATTCCGAAGTAATTTAATATGGGTTGGCACGAGATTTGGAAGTTAAAAGTTCAAAAGTTCATTAAGCTTGATTTGAGGTTCGATTCACTGTTATGATGTTGTTATGTGTGATTTGAGGCATCGAGTAAGTCCATGTTATGCTTTGGAACTTTTTGGCATGTTTGGACCGGGTCCCAAAGGGCTCGGGTGAGTTTCAGACGTGGTTCGAATCGTTACGGGTGGTTTTGTATTGTTGGTTTTATGCAGTTACTTGTTGCTTCTAGTGTTCTTCGCGATCGCAAAGTGTGTTTTTGGTCTGCTGTAAAAAATTTCTTCACGTTCACATGATGATGAACACGTTCGCGTAGAGTTAGGGCCGGTCTTCATCGCATTTGAATTTGCCGCTATGGGTTCACGAAGTGATTGGGATGAGTTGGGCAGGATGCTCATTTCCTTTTCACGTTTATGACGTCATTCTCGCGTTCGCGATGCTTGTGTCATGAATGCGTAGTGTTAGTGGTGCCAGCATAATATTTGTGCATCGCGATCGCGAGGCTACTACCGCTATCGCGTCGAGTATCCGTGGGCAGTGCATATAAGTACTCTATTTTTGGAGGTTTCGATCATTTTCGCATATTTTGTGCTATGGAGCTTGGATTGAGGCGATTATATAGGTGATTTTCACCATATGGAATGGGCTAAGTGTTTTCTACATGGTATTGATTTTATTCCGTGACTCCATCTTTATTGTTTGCATTCGATTCATGCATTCAAAAGATAAATTGGGTTTTGTTTGTCTAAAATTTCATAAAGTGAATTTTGTTTGTCTAAAATTTCATAAAGTGAATTTATGAATTTTGAAAATCGATTCAAAGTCGTAGTTGAATGAAACTAGTATGGTTGAACTCGTAATTTAATGGGTTGTTATTTCTTTTCAAGTTTTGTCGGGTTCCGAAGTGAGATCCCCAGTTTGACTTTTTAGTTGACTTTGGGGTTTTGATTACAGATTTGACCTTTATCGATTGGGTTTGTTCCCTTTGGCATTATTTTGATGTTCTTGAGTTGCCTTTGGCTAGTTTCGAGCTGTTCGTAGGTAGGTATATGCGAGATGGAGTTTCTAGAGTATTGTTTGGCTTGCTTGGTATTGTATTCGCCTTGTTCAAGGTAAATAACACTTCTAAACTTGGTGCTGAGGGTATAAACCCCTGAATATGTGTGTTATGTGATGGTGTTGAGGTGACGCACATGCTAAGTGACGGGTGTGTGGGCGTGCACCATGTGAATTATGACTTGATCGATTTTGTGGTAGTATGTCGTCACCTAATATTATATTTATCCTTCAAATTCTAACTGTTAGAGTAATTGAGATGTGATCCATGTTAGAAAGCATGTTTAGGCTATATGCTTATTCTATTGGGACCCACTAAGGTCATTTCTGCTGTTGAGTTAGTTGCTTAAATTGCAACTACATACTCAGTCATATTCATTCATTTGCATATCATATCCCAGTCTCTATTGTCATTTGTTGTCACATCATGTTATTATTGTTTGGACTGATAGGCATGAGATATGTGTGCCCACCAGACTGAAGAGATTGATGACTTAGTTGGGACCTGAGGACCGAATTGTGATTGAGATTCATGATGGGATCCGGCTGCACGCCGCAACAGCTTTTACTGACTCATGATGGGATTGGGATGCATGCCACAACAAGTTTTATTGATTCATGATGGGATCGGGCTGGACACTACAACAAGTTTTACTAACTCATGATGGGATCGGGCCGCACACCACACCATGTTTTATTGATTCATGATGGGATCGAGCTGCATGCCGTAGCATGTTTTACTAATTCATGATAAGATCAAATTGTACGACGTAGCATACCATATTGGCTTATATTAGCTCTTGGCTAGATTCGCCCCTCCGGAGTCTGACATACTAGCAGTGAGTGCAGGTACCGTACAGTTCTAAGTGAGTAAGTGTGCTTTGTGATTGAGCATGATGAGTGGGACTACGAGACAATGAGATTGAGTACTCCGAGAGTGTGAGTACACTAGTTCATCATTGTGATGCATGCATTGCATTTTACATGCATACTTGACATATAGGTATAGAGATGTATTTCCTTATGTTACATGGCTTGGTGACATCCATGATTTCACATGCACGTTTACATGTAGGCATAGAGATGTACTGTCACGACCCAAATTCTCCCTCCATGAATCATCCTGACGGCACCTAGTCTCTACGACTAGGTAAGCCTAACACTTGCAGAAATGAAATGAAAAACATGACAATTAACAACTAATAGTAACAGATATTTTAATAAGAAATTAAGATGCCGCTCAGCATATACAATAATCAACTCTCGAAATATACATAACACTTCCAAGACCCAGAACACCGTAAGTCATAAGCTTCTACAAAGTTCTAACTGTTCTATACACCAGTGTCTATAGAAATAAGAGAGAAATCATCATAGGGGAATAGAGGGGGACTCCGAGGATCTGCAGGAGCGGGCAGATGTACCTTAATGTTCTCCAAACATAGCAGCAACTGCAACTAAGGACGAGGATGGTAAGAGGAACCTGGATCTGCACACCAAAAACATGCGCAGGAAAGGGCGTGAGTACACCACAGGGGTACCCAGTAAGTGCCAAGCCTATCCTCGGTCGAGTAGTGATGAGGTCAGGTCAAGGCCCTACTGGTATATAATAAATAAGCAGGAGAGTATAACAATATAATAAGAGACTGGAATTTAAACAAAGAGAACATAGCAACGCATAACACAGGGGTAAACAACAGGAGATCTCCCGAGATACCTTCTTGTAGTCCCAAAATAAAAGTGCAAGGAGATCTCCCGAGGAACCGCTTCGTAGTCTCAAAAGTAAATATGCAGGGAGAACTCCCGAGAAACCGCCTCATAGTCTCAAAAGTAAATGTGCAGGTAGATCTATCGAGGAACCGCCTCGTAGTCTCAAAGGTAAATATACAAAGGGATCTCCAGGGATACCGTCCCGTAGTCCCAAAGTAAATACATAGCTCAAACAAATGAATATAACAGTTCCAGCAAGAAACCTATAATTTAGACTAAGTACAAGTCAAGAAAGAAGCAAGATTTACTAAACATGTTGCAAATAGTTCAAATAGGCAATTAGGACATGTAGACATGTTATGCTAGGCCAACAGGATAACTACACATGGTAGTATACTCAGATAAGATGAAGGCAGGCTATTACTCGGTAAAAAAATCAGGTTTTCCACAAATAGACCATGTACGCACTCGTCACCTTGCGTACACGACGCTCACATATCATAACAATACCAAATCCTAAGGGGATTTCCCCCACACAAGGTTAGGCGAGTCATCTACCTCGAACCAAGCTCAATAAATCCGTAACAATGCTCTTTCCACGAAAATCTAACTCTAAATGGCCCTAATCTAGCCAAAATCAAATACATATCATACATATAACTACAAGGAACTAATCTTGCTACTGAAATCAAAGCTAAAGCAAGAAATAGGAAAATCGCCCTAAAAGGCCCCCCCGGGCCCACATCTCGGAATCGGGTAAAAGTCACCAAATATGAACACCCATTTACTCACGAGTTCACACGTATAGAAATTATCCAAATCCGATGTAAAAATCCCAATCAAAACCCAAAATCTTAGTTGATTAACTTCTTCCAATGTTTCCCGAATTTTGAACCCAAATCCGAAATTTAATGATGGAAATAATGATAGATTAGTGGGATATAACCAAAATCAAGTGTAAAATTGTTACCTAATCGATGTCTCTGAAAATCCCTCGAAATATTGTCCAAATCCGAGCTCACAAACTCATGTTTTGATAAAAATGGCCAAACCCTCGCTTTTGAATCTTTATATCTGCCCAGTTAATTCCTTCTTCGTGAACGCGGTCAAAGTATCGCGCTCGCGTTAAACAAAACATTTTGACCATGAATTCTTCTTTCGCGAACGTTAGTGACCACTCGTGAATGCATACCTTTCACTGGCGGACCCTACGCGAATGCGGGACCCTCTTCGCGGACGCGTATGCTTAAATGCCTGAAGCTCCATGCGGGACCCTCTCCGCGAACGCGAGGACCACGTCACGAACGCATAGCCTCAAAGTTCCACATCATCGTGAACGCGGGAACCATATCGCGAACGCGAAGAGTAACTCAGCTGGCCTTCCCAGATTCCTAACGCAAACGAGACAACTTCCTCGCAAACGCGATGAAGAAAATGTCTGCAACATAACACCAGAAAATATGCTATCTTCCAAAGTCCAAAGTGATCCATTAAGCATCCGAAACGCACCCGAGGTCCCCAGGACCTCAACCAAACATACCAAACAATCCTAAAACATCATATGAACTTAGTCGAGCCCTCAAGCCACAAACAACAACGCTAAAATCACGAATCGCCCTCCAATTCAAACTTAAAGAACTTCAAAACATCCAAATTCGACAGCCGATGCCGAATCCAACCAAACCACGTACAATTGACCCCAAATTGTTCACACAAGTCATATTCAACCCTGCAGACCCACTCCAACTTCCGAAATCGAAATACGACCCCGGTCAAAAATTCCACTACTAGTCCAAATCTCCAAAAGTTTGACTTTCGCCATTTCAAGCCTAAATGAGTTACCGACCTCCAAAACACAATTCGGACATGCCCCTGAGTCCAAAATCACCTAACGGAGCTAACAGAACTGACAAAACTCCATTCCAGAATCTTCTTCACATAGTTCCGACTACGGTCCAAATCCTAAGGTTTAAACCTCCCTTTATGGACTAAGTGTCCCAAAACAATCCAAAAACCAAAACGACCCATCCCAACAAGTCACAATAGCAGAAATAGATATGGGAGAAGACGTTAATAGGGGATCCGGGCTATAACTCTCAAAACAACTGGCCGGGTGGTTACATCGTTCCCTTCTTAAAACAATCGTTCGTCCTCGAACAAGCATAAAGACATACATGAAGTGGTGAAAAAATGAGGGTAACGACTGCGCATAACATGCTCGGTATCCCCAGTCGCATCCTCGACCGGCTGACCTCTCCACTGAATCTTCACGAAAGCAATGTTCTTTGACCTCAGTTATCAAACCCGCCTCTCCAAAATAGCCTCTAGCTCCTCAACATAAGATAGATCATTGTCCAAGTGGACTGATCTAAACTCCAATACATGAGTCGGATTGCCATGCTACTTCTACAGCATAGAAACATGGAATACTGGATGGACCCCTGCAAGGCTGGGAGGCAAGGCAAGCTCAAAAGCAACCTCCCTAACATGTCGCAACACCCCAATGGACCGATAAACCTTGGGCTCTGCTTTCCCTTCTTTCCGAACCTCATAACTCCCTTCAAAGGCAAAACCCAGAGCAAAACCTGCTCTCCAACCGTAAATGCAACATTGCGAACCTTCCGATCCGGATAACTCTTCTGTCAGGACTGGGTTATGCGAAGTTGATCCTTAATCACCTTCACCTTATCCAGGGCATCCTCAACCAAGTCTCTACCCAATAATCTAGCCTCGCCCGGCTCGAACCAACCCACTTGAGACCGACACCGCCTACCATGCAAAGCCTCATATGGTGCCATCTGAATGCTCGACTGATAACTGTTATTGTAGGAAAACTCAGCAAGTTGCATGAACTGATCCCAAGCACCCCTAAAATCTATCACACAAGCGCAGAGCATATCCTCCAGTATCTGAATAGTGCGCTCGGACTATTCGTCTGTCTGAGGGTGAAATGTTGTTCTCATCTCAACCCGAGTACCCAGATCCTGCTGTACAGCCCTCCAGAACCATGACGTAAATGGTGTACCCCGGTCAGAGATGATAGATACTGGTACGCCATGAAGCTTGACGATCTCGCGGATATAAACTCAGGCTAACTTCTCGGAAGAATAAGTAGTCATCACATGAATGAAATGAGCTGACTTGGTCAGCCTATCAACAATCACCCAAACTATATCAAACCTCCACTGAGTCTGTGGGAGTCCAACAACGAAATCCATAGTGATCCGCTCCCATTTGCACTCCGGAATCTCTAACTTCTGAAGCAACCCACGATGTTGTTGATGCTTATACTTCACCTGCTAAAAATTTAGGCACCGATCCGGATACTCCACTATGTCCTTCTTCATCCTCCTCCACCAGTAATGCTGCCTCAAGTCCTGATACATCTTCGCAGCACCCGGAAGAATATAGTACCGCGATCTATGACCCTCCTGAAGAATCAACTCACGCAAACCATCTACATTATGCACTGATGAGTGGTGATTTTACCACTCATTCTAGTCTCTTTTCCTTAGATTTTGCATCCTTTAATTATAATGTGAGGTTGTTTATGGTGTATATTGCTAGATTTTCTGGTAAATGATGCCACAAGGAGACTTGAATTCAAGTGAAGCAAAATTGAGCAAAAACGAGTACAAAAGTGCAAAATCCTTCAGTGATTTTGCATTTGCGGAACACTGCCCGCATATGTGACTTCACATCTGCGAGCGGAAAGGCTGCATCTGCGGAGTTAAACTTCACTGGGACCGCATCTGCGGAGCAAGGAAATTTTACACGGGCTCGCAACTGCGATGGTTTATCCGCATCTGCGGAGTCGCACTTGTGCCACAATGTCCGCATCAGCGGAGTACGCAAAATCTACCGAGTTCACGAATCTGCGATTGAAGGTCCGCATTTGCGGAGCCGCACCTGCGAGGATCTTTCCGCAGGTGCGGTCAATGAGTATCTGACCTAGGCAGTATTGGCATGTCACATTTTCTCAACTCCAAACCATCAAATACGGAAGAATATCATATCTTGGAGAATCTTTGGCTTATTTTCAGTCCATATACTAGAGAGACCAAGTCTTGGAAGCTAGGGTTCTTGCACATATACTTGGGTCTTGAAGATTTGAAGCTTTTCGTTGAGAATTTCTTAGTCCTTTATGCTCATTTATTCATTTCCTTGCTTTGTATTATATATCGAATGTGTAGTATGTATTTCCAACACTTGAATCTTGTTTATGGAAATACTCATAGTTAAAGTTTGGATTAAATACCTTGTTGTGCTTATGTTTTGAAAGATTTTTATTTATTATGAAGCGAGTTGTTGTTTCTTTGATTATTTTTGTTCTTGAATGTTTTCAAAGGGATTAGCTAACCCTAGGACTTGCCCATTTACTTCGGATTAATTTTGGGAAACATAGTTTGGGGTTGGAAAAGATTAATTAACAAGAATTTGAGGCGTTAAGCCTCACTTTATAGATTCTACCTAGGGATAGGAATGAACTACTTGTATCCATATTCGGGTGTGCTTAATCTCTTAATTGTTTTAGGGATAATTCAATTAGGAAATCTTGTTACGCTTCGAGAGAAGGTAATATAGAAGTATTATCCGAGGCTAATAAATAATAAATTCATTCATATTTATAAAATTGTAAAATATATTGGATCATTACTTGAGTGTAAATCCCGATGCACCCATGCTTGTAGACATTGATCATTTTACTTACTTTCTAGGTTAGTTTATGTTTTTGCATTTAGCTATAATATTTTCTCAACAATCATTCTAAGTGTTTGGCATTGCATAATACGTGATAATTCTCTTACATTCCTAATTGCCTATATATTGTTCTCTGTGGGATTCGACTCCGACTCATAGTTGGGTAAATTATATTGCATGCGACCGTGTCCATTTACTTTTTAGTAGTGGATTTGGACGTCATCAAAATTGGCGCCGTTGCCGAGGAAATATTTCACGTAATTTAGGTTGTCTGAGCAATAAACGTAATTTCCTTGGTCCAAACTTCTGAATATTTGTTTCTTGCTTGCCTAACCTTGTGTTGGGGACTTTTCCCTTAAGGTGTTTGATATTAATTGATGTGTGGAACTTTCCCTTAAGGTGTATCCTTATTAAATTTCACTAACATGTTTAATTGTGAAACTTAGACTAGAGAAGCATGCTTACGTGTTTTAACTGCCTAATTGACATTTTGTGCGTCATGTTTAGTTAAGTCCTTATTTGCCTTATATGTGTCCAGTATAAATTGTATAACTCGATGCCATACTTGCCATTTCATCTTGCGTTGCATATTTAAATTGGGACTACAGACGTATTCCGGGAAATCATCCTGTACTGCATATTTACTATGGGACTACAGACATATTCTGGGAGATCCCCCTGTACTGCATATTTACTTTGGGACTACTTAAGTATTCTGAGAGATCCCCTGTACTGCATATTTACTTTTGGACTACGGACATATTACGGGAGATCCCCCAGCACTGCATATTTATTTTGGGGCTACAAACGTATTTCGGGAGATCCCCCTGTACTGCATATTCATTTGAACCTACAGGATGGTATCCCGAGAGATTCCCTACTGTGTTTACCTTGTTCTGAGCCGAGGGCTCCCTTAACTGCTAAATATTCGAGAATTTCTTTAATTGTGTTACCGTAAAGTTTACTTATATCCCTTACTGTTTAATTTATTATATTTACTCCGGTATGGCTTTGACCTGATCTCGTCACTACTCGATCGAGGTTAGGCTTGGCACTTACTGGGTACCATTGTTGTGTACTCATGCCCTTTCCTGTACATGTTTTTCATGTGCAGATCCAGGTACGAGCTATCAGCCTTGGGGTTAGCGCGTGCTGCCGATTTTAGGAGACTTCAAGGTATTTCTGCATGCGTCCGCAGATCTTCGGAGTTCCCTTCTACTCCCTCGCCTAGAGACTTTCTTTATTATCTTCAGACTTTTTTATAGAGCTGCATAGATTATAACAGCTTGTGACTTAGTGATATTCTAGGTCTTGGGAAATTATTTTGTATTTGCCGAGTGGTACTACTCTTGGCTATTTAAAAATATGTTGTTTATCTTTAAAAATGTTATGTTTTCTTTATATATTCTGCAATATTAGGCTTACCTAGTCGTAAATACTAGGTTCCATCACGATACCTTACGGAGGGTTAATATGGGTCGTGACATGTTGGTATCAGAGCACTAGGTTCTTAAGAGTCACGAGTCACAAGCCAGTTTATTAGAGTCTCGCAGATACTGCGGAGACGTTCATACTTATCTTTGGGAGGCTATGTAACAGTTAAGAACAATCACATTGCTTTGATTTCCTTGTCATGCAAGTTATTGACACCAAAAATTCTAAGATTCTATTCTATTCCTTCTCACAGATGGTGAGGACCTGTAATGGGAGGACCGACGATCAGGCACCCAAGCCCCTGCTAGAACCGCCAGAGGCCGGGGTCAGGGTAGAGGACGACCACACGGTGCAGGCCGAGCACCTGCGAGGGCTGCGTCAGAGGAGCCCCTAGCACCTCCAGCTGGAGGGCCAGCACCGTAGATCCCTATTACTACTCCAGCCCTCCAGGAGACTTTAGCTTAGTTCTTGAGCATGTTTAGCACTCTGGCTCAGGCTGGACTATTTTCAATAGCTCCCACTACATCTCAGGCCGGGGGAGGGGCACAGACTCCCAATCCCGCACTCCTGAGCAGAGGGTCCAGGTTGATCAGGCCCCAAAATATATTCCTATGCCCCCAGTGGCTCCGGTTCTGCATGAGATCAGGATAGCTGCTTCTGTTGAAGAGCAGCTCAGACTTGAGAGGTACAAGAAGTACCACTCACCTACTTTCAGCGGACTAGCTTCAGATGATGCTCAGAGTTTTCTTGAGGAGTGTCATCATATTCTCCGCACTATGGGCATTGTGGAGATGAGTGGGGTTTCTTTAACCGCTTTTCAGCTGAGGGGAGCAACATATTAGTGGTGGCGTGCCTATGAGCTGAGTAGTCCGGACTAGGCAACCTCACTCACTTGGACTCAGTTTTCAGAAATGTTCTTGCATGAGTATGTTCCTCAGAGCCTCAGGGATGCTTGGCGCGCAGAGTTTGAGTAGTTGCGTAAGGGTTCTATGACTGTGTCAGAGTATGCAGTCCGTTTTAGTGGGTTAGGTCGCCATGCACCGGCTCTGGTTGCTACAGTCAGAGAGAGGGTTCATGACTTCATTGAGGGACTTCACCCCAGTATTCAGCCCACTATGGCCAGGGAGTCGGAGATGGACATCACTTATCAGCAGGCAGTGAGCATTGCCAGGAGAGTGGAGGGCATGTTTTCCCGAGTCAGAGAAGAGAGGGAGGCCTAGAGGTCTCGGGAGACTGGTCATTATTCAGGATCACGTGTGCCAGCAGCATGTTATGGTAGGGGTTTTGTGAGTCACCCTGTTCATTTAGCTCTTCCAGTAGCCAGCGGTGTTCCAGCTCCTCCTAGACCACCGGAGCACTATTATGCACCGCCATTATCCAGTATTCCTCCTACTCGAAGTGCTATTACCGGCCAGTCCAGCAGGCTAGGACCAAGTTAGTCCCAGCTGCCGCGTCCTCCGAGAGGTTGTTTTGAGTGTGGTGATACTCGTCATTTGGTTAGAGGCTGCCCCAGAGCCAGGAGGGGTGCACCTCCACAGACTTATCATCCTCCACATGTTCCACTAGGTCCTCCAGCCATTCTTTTAGCACTAGCTGCTACCCCACCTCCTCATCCAGCTCGAGGAGGAGGTCGAGGTCGCCCTAGAGGGGAAGGCCAGGCCAGGTACTATGCCCTTCTAGAGGCTGTTGCTTAAGATTCTGTCATCACAGGTATCATTTCTGTTTGTCATAGGGATGCATCAGTATTATTTGACTAATGCTCTACGTATTCATATGTGTCTTCTTATTTTGCTCCACATTTGGGGATATATCGAGATTCTTTGAGTTCAACTATTTATGTATCTACTCCCGTGGGAGATTCTCTCGTTGTGGACCACGTATATTGGTCGTGTTTGATTGCTCTTAGTGTATTTGAGACAAGAGCCGATATGTTGTTACTCAGTATGGTAGATTTTGATGTTATCTTGGGCATGGACTGTTAGTCGCCTCATTATGCTATTCTTGATTATCACGCTAACACCGTGACGCTGGCTATACCAGGCTTGCCGAGATTAGAGTGGAGAGGTACATTAGAGTATACTCCCCGCAGGGTCATTTCATTTCTTAAGGCTCAGTGAATGGTTGAGAAGGGGTGTGATGCATATTTGGCCTATGTGAGAGATGTCAGTATTGCTACCTCTACAGTCGAGTCAGTTCCAGTAGTGAGGGACTTTCCAGATGTGTTTCCAGCTGATCTTCCGGGCATGCCGCCCGGTAGAGATATTGATTGTTGCATTGATTTATTTTCGGGCACTCAGCCCATCTCTATTCCTCCATATCGTATGGCTCCTCATGAATTAAAGGAGCTAAAGGAGCAGTTGTAGGAGTTGCTTGATAAGGTCTTTATTCGGCCCAATGTATCATCTTGGGGTGCTCCAGTATTATTTGTGAAGAAAAAGGATGGTTCTATGCATATGTGCATTGATTATCGGCAGTTGAACAAAGTTATAGTGAAGCATAAGTACCTTTTACCTCGCATCAATGATTTATTTGATCAGTTACTGGGTGCCAGTGTGTTTTCCAAGATTGACTTGCGTTCTGGCTATCATCAGTTGCTGATTCGGGAGCCGGACATCCCAAAGACTACTTTCAGGACCAGATATGGTCACTATGAGTTTCTTGTTATGTCATTTGGGCTGACCAATGTCCCAGCAGTCTTTATGCAATTGATGCACAGTGTATTCTAGCCTTATTTTGATTCCTTCGTCATTGTGTTTATTGACGACATCCTGGTATATATGCCCGGTCTCGGGAAGATCATGAGCAGCACCTGAGGACCGCGCTTCAGTCTTTGAGGGAGAAGAAATTGTATGCAAAATTTTCTAAGTGTGAATTCTGGCTTGACTCAGTGGCTTTCGTGGGCCATATAGTGTCTTGTGATGGGATCAAGGTAGATACGAAGAAGGTGGAGGCAATGTAGAGTTGGCTTAGACCATCCTCCACTACGGAGATCCGAAGTTTTCTTGGTTTGGCGAGGTATTACTGTCGCTTTACAGAGGGAGTTTCATCCATTGCAGTACCTATGACCAGGCTAACAAGAAGAGTGCTCCATTCAGGTGGACCGAGGAGTGTGAGGATAGCTTTCAGAAGCTCAAGACAGCTTTGACTACAGCCCTAGTTTTAGTATTGCCTACAGGTTTGGGGTCCAACACTATCTATTGTGATGCCTCGAGGACTGGCCTTGGAGCGGCATTGATGCAGGACGGTAGGGTGATTGCCTACGCATCTAGACAGTTAAAGGTGTATGGGAAGAATTACCTGTTTCATGATCTCGAGTTAGCAGCTATTGTTCACGCCCTGAAGATCTGTCGTCATTATTTGTACGGTGTTCCCTGTTAGATTTAAACTAACTATCGGAGTTTGTAGTACTTGTCCAGGCAGAAGGGCCTTAATTTGCATCAGCGGAGGTGGTTGGAACTACTTAAAGACTATGATATCACTATATTGTACCACACGGGGAAGGCCAATGTAGTGGCCGACGCCTTAAGTCGCCGGGCAGAGATTTTGGCATATCTTCCGGCAGCTGAGACGCCCTTAGCCTTGGATGTTCAGGCCTTAGCTAGCCAGTTGGTGAGATTGGATATTTCAGAGCCTAGCCGGGTATTCGCTTCTGTGGTTGCTCGGTCTTCTCTTTATGACCGTATCATAGAGCGCTAGTATGATGATCCCTCATCTTCTAGCTCTTCACGACATGGTTTGGCGAGGTGATGCCAGAGATGTGATTGTTAGTGATGACTATGTGATGAGGATGCAGGGCCGGATCTGTGTGCCTAATGTAGATGGGCTTCGGGAGTTGATTCTTGAGGAGGCCCATAGCTCGCGGTACTCCATTCATCCTGGTGCCGCGAAGATGTACTAGGACTTGAGGCAGCACTATTGGTGGAGAAGAATGAAAAGGGATATAGTTGAGATTGTGGCCAAGTGTCTCAACTATCAGGAGAATAAATATGAGCATCGTAAAGACTAGGCGCCATTAGGACACCTTATGGAGGGTTAATTTTGGTCATGACAAGTTGGTATCATAGCACTAGGTTCGTAGGAGTTGCGAGTCACAAGCCGGTTTATTAGAGTCTCGCAGATTGGTGCGGAGAGGTTCGTACTTTTCTTCGGGAGGCTATGTAACAGTTGAGAACAATCACATTTCTTTGATTTTATTGTCGTGCAAGTTATTGACACCAAAAATTCTAAGATTCTATTCTATTCTTTCTCACAAATGGTGAGGATCCGCAATGCGAGGACCAACGATCCAGCACCCGAGCCCCCTGCCAGAGCCGCCAGAGGCCGGGGTCGGGGTAAAGGACGACCACGTGGTGCAGCCCGAGCACCTGCGAGAGCTGCGTCAGAGGAGCCCCCAGCAGCTCCAGCTGGAGGGCCAGCACCGGAGATCCATATTACTACTCCAGCCCTCTAGGAGACTTTAGCTCAGTTCTTGAGCATGTTCAGCACTCTGGCTCAGGCTGGACTATTTCCGATAGCTCCCGCTACATCGCATGCCGGGGGAGGGGCACAGACTCCCATAGCCCGCACTCCTGAGCAGAGGGTCCAGGTTGATCAGGCCCCAGAGTATATTCCTATGCCCCTAGTGGCTTCGGTTCAGCATGAGATCAGTGTAGCTACTTCTGAAGTAGAGCAGCTCAGACTTGAGAGGTACAAGAAGTACCACCCACCTACTTTCAGCGGACTAGCTTCAAATGATGCTCTGGGTTTTCTTGAGGATTGTCATCATATTCTCCGCACTATGGGCAGTTTGGAGACGAGTGGGGTTTCTTTAACCGCTTTCCCGCTAAGGGGAGTAGCATATTAGTGGTGGCATGCCTATGAGCTGAGAAGTCCGGATGAGGCAGCCTCACTTACGTGGACTTAGTTTTCAGAGATGTTCTTGCGTGAGTATGTTCCTCAGAGCCTCAGGGATGCTTGGCGCGCAGAGTTGGAGCAGTTGCGTCAATGTTCTATGATTGTGTCGGGGTATGCAGTCCGTTTCAGTGGGTTAGCTCGCCATGCACCAGCTCTGGTTGCTACAGTCAGAGAGAGGGTTTGTCGCTTCATTGAGGGACTCCACCCCAGTATTCGGCCCAGTATGGCCAGGGAGTTAGAGATGGACATCACTTATCAGCAGGCAGTAAGCATTGTTAGGAGAGTGGAGGGCATGTTTGCCCAGGTCAGAGAAGAGAGGGAGGCCAAGAGGTCTCGGGAGACTGGTCATTATTCAGGGTCACGTGCACCACCAGCACGCTATGGTAGGGGTTTTGTGAGTCGCCCTATTCATTCAGCTCTTCCAGCAGCCAGCGGTGTTCCAGCTCCTCCTAGACCTCAGGAGCCCTATTATGCACTACCAATATCCAGTATGCCTCCTACTCGAGGTGCTATTACCGGCCAGTCCAGCAGGCCATGCCCGAGTCCGTCCCAGCTGCCGTGTCCTCCGTGAGGTTGTTTTTAGTGTGGTGACACTCGTCACTCGGTTATAATGGACTTAGAGCCAGGAGGGGTGTACCTCCACAGACTTATCAGCCTCCACGTGCTCCATCCGGTCCTCCGGCCATTCTTCCAGCACCAGCTGTTATCCCATCTCCTCAGCCAGCTCGAGGAGGAGGTCGTAGAGGTCGAGGTCGCCCTAGAGGGGGAGGCCAGGCCAGGTAATATGCCTTTCCAGCCCGTTCAGAGGTCGTTGCTTCAGATTCAGTCATCCCAGGTATCGTCCCTGTCTGTCATAGGGATGCATCAGTATTATATGACAAAGGCTCTACGTATTCATATGTGTCTTCTTATTTTGCTCTATATTTGCGGATATCTCGGGATTCTTTGAGTTCCCCTGTTTATGTATCTACTCCCGTGGGAGATTCTCTCATTGTGGACCACTTATATCGATCGTGTTTGATTGCTCTTAGTGTTTTTGAGACCAGAGCCGATATATTGTTACTTAGTATGGTAGATTTTGATGTTATCTTGGGCTTGGACTGATAGTCGCCTCATTATGCTATTCTTGATTGTCATGCTAACACCGTGACGTTGGCTATGCCAGGCTTGCCGAGATTAGAGTGGAGAGGTACCTTAGAGTATAGTCCCCGCAGGGTCATTTCATTTCATAAGGCTCAGCGAATGGTTGAGAAGGGGTGTGATGCGTATTTGGCATAAGAGATGTCAATATTGATACCTCTACAGTCGAGTCAGTACCAGTTGTGAGGGACTTTCCAGATATGTTTCCAACTGATCTTCCGGGCATGCCGCCCGACAGAGATATTGATTTTGGCATTGATTTATTTTTGGGCACTCAGATCATCCATATTCCTCCGTATCGTATGGCTCCTCATGAATTAAAGGAGTTGAAAGAGAAGTTGCAGGAGTTGTTTGATAAGGACCTCATTCGGCCCAGTGTATCACCTTGGGGTGCTTCGATCTTATTTATGAAGAATAAGGACAGTTCTATGTGTATGTGTATTGATTATCGGCAGTTAAATAATGTTACAGAGAAGAACAAGTATCTTTTACATCGCATCAATGATTTTTTTGATCGGTTATAGGGTGCCAGGGTGTTTTCCAAGATTGACTTGCGTTCTAGCTATCATCAGTTGATGATTCGGGAGCCGAACATCCCGAAGACTACTTTCAGAACCAGATATGGTCACTATGAGTTTCTTGTCATGTCATTTGGGCTGACCAATGACCCAGCAGCCTTTATGCATTTGATGCACAGTGTATTCCGGCCTTATCTTGATTCCTTTGTCATTGTGTTTATTGACGACATCCTGGTATATATGCTTGGTCTCGGGAAGATCATGAGCAGCACCTGAGGACCGTGCTTCAGACTTTGAGGGAGAAGAAATTGTATGCAAAATTTTCTAAGTGTGAATTCTGGCTTGATTTAGTGGCATTCGTGGGCCACATAGTGTCTTGTGATGGGATCAAGATAGATCCGAAGAAGGTTGAGGCAGTGCAAAGTTGGCCTAGACCATCCTCCGCTATGGAGATCGGGAGTTTTCTTGGTTTGGCAGGGTATTACCGTCACTTTGTAAAAGGATTTTCATCCATTGCAACACCTATGTCCAGGCTGACCCAGAAGGGTGCTCCGGTCAGGTGGACCGTGGAGTGTGAGGAGAGCTTTCAGAAGCTCAAGACAGCTTTGCCTACAGCCCAAGTATTAGTATTTCCAACAAATTGGCCTTGGAGCGGTATTGATGCAGGACGGTAGGGTGATTGCCTACGCATATAGACAGTTGAAGGTCCATGAGAAGAATTATCCGGTTCATGATCTCGAGTTAGCAGCTATTGTTCACGCCTTGAAGATCTGGCGTCATTATTTGAACGGTGTTCCCTGTGAAGCTTTGGCGTCATTATTTGCATCAGCAGAGGTGGTTGGAACTACTTAAAGACTATGATATCACTATATTGTACAACCCGAGGAAGGCCAATGTAGTGGCCGACACCTTAAGTCATCGGGCAGAGATTTTGGCATTTCTTCCGGCAGCTACGAGGCCCTTAGCCTTAGATGTTCAGGCCTTAGCCAGCCAGTTGTTGAGATGGGATATTTCAGAGCCTAGCCGGGTATTAGCTTCTGTGGTTGCTTGGTCTTCTCTTTATGACCGTATCATAGAGCGGCAGTATGGTGATCCTCATCTTCTAGTTCTTCAAGACAGGGTTCGGCGAGGTGATGCCAGAGATGTGACTATTGGTGATGATGGTGTGATGAGGATGCAGGGCCAAATCTGTGTGCCCAATGTAGATGGGCTTTGGGAGTTGATTCTTGAGGAGGCCCATAGCTCGCGGTACTCCATTCATCCGGGTGCCATGAAGATGTACCAGGACTTGAGGCAGCACTGTTGGTGGAGAAGAATGAAAAGGCATATAGTTGGGTTTGTGGCCAAATGTCTCAACTGGCAGCAGGTTAAATATGAGCATCAGAGACCGGATCGATTACTTCAGAGGTTAGAGATCCAAGAGTGGAAGTGGGAGCGGATCACCATGGACATTGTGGTTGGACTCCCTCAAAATTTGAGAAAGTTTGATGCTATTTGGGTGATCGTGGATCGGCGGACCAAGTCAGCCCATTTCATTCCAGTGTTGACTACATACTCTTCGGAGAGATTGGCTGAGATTTATATCAGAGATATTGTCCGCCTTTATGATATTCCGGTATCCATCATTTCAGACAGAGGTACACAGTTCACATTCCAATTTTGGAGAGTCGTACAGTAGGAGTTGGGTAATAGGGTGGAGCTGAGCACAGCCTTTCACCCTCAGACGGACGGGTAGTCCGAGCGCACGATTCAGATTCTTGAGGATATGCTCTGTGCCTGTGTGATGGAGTTCGGAGGGTCATGCGACCAATACTTGCCACCTCCAGAGTTCGCTTACAACAACAATTATCAGTCCAGCATTCAGGTGGCATCATGTGAGCCTTTATATGGTAGGCGGTACCGGTCCCTTGTGGTTTGGTTTGAGCCGGGCGAGGCCCGAATGTTGGGTACAGACTTGGTCCAGGATTCCCTGAATAAGGTGAAGGTGATTCAGGAGAGACTTCGCACAGCCCAGTCCAGGTAGAAGAGTTATGTGGACCGGAAGGTTCGTGATTTGGCATTTATGCTTCGGGAAGAAGGGCAAGCTGAGCCCAAGGTTCATTGGTCCTTTTGAGATATTGTGGCAAGTTGGGGAGGTTGCTTATGAGCTTGCCTTGCCTCCCAGTCTAGTAGGAGTTTACCTAGTATTCCATGTGTCTATGCTCCGGAAGCATCACTGTGATCCGACTCATGTATTGGATTTCAGCTCAGTCCAGTTGAACAAAGATCTATCTTATGTTGAGGAGCCAGTAGCCATTTTGGACAGGCAGGACAGAAAGCTCAAGTCAAAGAATGTTGTTTCAGTAAAGGTCCAGTGGAGAGGCCAGCCGGTCGAGGAGGCGACTTGGGAGACCTAGCAGGATATGTGCAACCAATACCCTCATCTTTTCACAGTTTCAGGTATGTATTTATACTCGTTCGTGGACAAATGAGTGTTTTAAGAGGGGGAGGATGTAACGACCCGGCAGGTCATTTTGCGAATTTGAGCCCCGATCCCCTCATATCTGCTTTCCCCGTATTTGTTTCTACTTTCGGGATTTGCAGGAGTGTTTAGTTATGGAATTCGGGAAGTTTTGGAAAACTTAGTCCCTAGTGGTGAGTTTAAGCATTAGAGTTTGGACCGTAATCTGAACTGTGTGAAGACGGATCCGGAATGGAATTACATTGGCTCTGTTACATCCGTTGAGTGATTTTGGGGTTAGGAGTGCATCTGGAATGTGTTTTGGAGGTCTCTAGTAGATTTAGGCTTGAATTGGCGAGAGTTAGTTTTTCGGCGATTTTGGCCGATAGTGGAAATTTTGATATTGAGCTCATAATAGAATTCTGAAAGTGGCTGTAGGTTCGTAATGTCATTTGTGACGTGTGTGTAAAACTTGAGGTCATTTGGACTAGATTTGATGTGGTTCGGCATCGTTTGTAGAATTTGGAAAACTTTAAATTCTTAGGCTTGAATCCGTGCTTAATTCATGATTTTGGTGTTGTTCGACGTGCTTTAAAGGCTCTACTAAGTTCTTATGGTGTTTTAGGATTGGTTGGTATGTTTGGTTGAGGTCCCGGGGGCCTCAGGTGTGTTTCGGATGCTTAACGGGTGAAAGCTTGGACTTAGAGGAATTTCTGATTTTTTGCTGGTTCTAGTGTTTTCGCACCTATGGTGGGGAGTCCGTAGGTGCGGCCTTGCAGAAGCGAGGCTTGCAGGCGTAGATGCAAGAAATTCGAGAGTTGGCCTGGGGTCGCAGGTGCGAGGAAGTGTCGCATCTGCGATGCCCGCTAATGTGCTAGGCTGTTCGCAAATGTGCAAGACGCGCAGAAGCGGAAGGGATGTCCGCAGGTGCGAGCGCGCAGGTGCGGCCCTTTCGCCACAGGTGCGAAGGCAGAGGGGGCAAGTGAGTTGCATAGATGTGCACGTTTTCCGCACAAGCGCACCCGCATGTGCGAGCCCAGGTTCCGCAGGTGCAAAAATACCTGGGCAGTGATTAAAACCGAAGGGCTTCGCGATTTTTATCATTTTTGGCTTTGCAAACTAGGGTTAGGGCGATGTTTGAGAGCATTTTCGAGGCATTTCTTGAGGTAAGTTCCTTGTGCTTATTTTTGGTCAATAATCTTGCGTTGCCATGTATTTTCCCACCTAGTTAATGTGTATTTAAGGTGGAAATTGGAAGTTGGAGGCTAGGGATTCGGAAATTTGAATTGTGGATTGGAGGACCATTTGGTGTCGGATTTTAGTAAATTTGATATGTTTAGACTCGTGAGTGAATGAGCTTTCGAGTTTCGGGAATTTTGTTTGGTTTAGAGACGTGGGCCCGGGGGCCGGGTTTGAGCCAGTAATTCTTGTGGGATTCATTCCATTAGCGCGTATTGATGGTATTGTACTGTTTTGAATAGATTCGGACCATTTGGAGTCAGATACTCATGGCAAGAATGTGATATCGAGTTGATTTGAGCGACTCGAGGTAAGTGTGTTTCCTAACCTTGTGTTGGGGACTTTTCCCTTAAGGTGTTTGATATGAATTGATCTGTGGGAGCCGTGTACGTGAGGTGACAAGTAAGTACACGGGCTATTATTACAAAAATACCGTTTTTCCTTTCTAAATCATAAATTTTTTTCCTTATTAAATTTCACTAATATGTTTAATTGTGAAACTTAGACTAGAGAAGCATGCTTACGTGTTTTAACTGTCTAATTGGCATTATGTGCGTCATGGTTAGTTAAATCCTTATTTGCCATTTCATCTTGCGTTGCATATTTAAATTGGGACTACGGATGTATTTCGAGAGATCCCCTTATACTGCATATTTACTTTGGGACTACGGACGTATTCCGGGAGATCCTCCTGTATTGCATATTTACTTTGGGACTACTGACGTATTCCCGAAGATCCCCCTGTATTGCATATTTATTTTTGGCCTACGAACGTATTTCGGGAGATCCCCCAGTACTGTATATTTAGTTTGGGGCTACAGACGTATTTCGGGAGATCCCCCCTGTAATGCATATTTATTTAAAACTACAGGACGGTATCCCGAGAGAATTCCCACTGTGTTTACCTTGTTCTGAGCCGGGCGCTCCCTTAACTGTTAAATTTTCGAGAATTTCTTTAATTGTGTTACCTTAAAGTTTACTTACATCTTTTATAGTTTAATTTATTATATTTAATCCAGTAGGGCCTTGACCTGAGCTTGTCACTACTCGACCGAGGTTAGGCTTGGCACTTACTAGGTACCATTATGGTGTACTCATGCCCTTTCCTGCACATGTTTTTCGGGTGCAGATCTAGGTACGAGCTATCAGCCTTGGGGTTAGCGCGTGCTGCTGATTCTAGGAGATTCAAGGTACTTCTGCTTGCATCCGCATATCTTCCGAGTCCCCTTCTACTCCCTCGCCTAGAGACTTTATTTATTATCTTCAAACTTTTGTATAGAGCTACATAGATTATAGTAGCTTGTGACTTAGTGATATTTCGGGTCTTGGGAAAATATTTTGTATATGGCGAGTGGTACTACTCTTGGCTATTTAAAAGTATGATGTTTATCTTTAAAAATGTTGTGTTTTCTTTATATTTTCCGCAATTTTAGGCTTACCTAGTCGTAAAGACTAGGTGCCATCATGACACCTTACGGAGGGTTAATTTGGGTCGTGACAGTACGGTTCTTTCCCAAGGAATATTTATTTGTTGAACCGGGTGACTTATCCCTATGACAGATGGCGTGATGATTTTCTTAATGGAATTAGTCTGGTTTTGTTATCTGGAGACTTTTGGATTATTTGGTACTAACAAAATTAATCTCTTGTATGTGAAGTGTGAATTAAGAATACCCCTCCAATTTTGGGTTTTAAATTAAAATGACAAGTTGCATGGCGAAGAATAATTTTTGAGACAACCTTTTGGCTCATTTGGTGACTCTTTGCCCACTAGTTGGCTTGATATTGCTCTAAATGCTCTTGTTAAGAAGTGAAATTGATCAGACTTGATTAGTTCATGTGCCATGTGTACTAGTTTTTGTTATAAATAATCCTTGTGTTTACTTCTATCATCTAGAACTTGCCTGGTTGGTCTTTCGATGCTAATGTTAATTATGTTTGGTTTGAGGGATGACCTTAGGCATTCTTTGTAATCTTTGAAAAAGCCTCTTTAGCCTTTCAAGACTACAATTGCTTAAATATTATCACTAGTTTACGCCATTTGAACCTTTAACGTTTCTTTGGCCACCTCATTACAAACCTTTACGCTTTTGTGAAATAATCCCCTCTTTTGAACCAGTCCCGCCTTGAATATCGAGAATGAGGGTAAAAGCCTAAGTCGGGGGTGTTGGTGTCATGTTGGAAATTGGCAAGGTTCTACATTGAGGGTAGAAACATATACCGCACTGTTGTTCATATGAAGTTACTCAAGCACCAAAAGAAAATAGTATAAAATAAAAAATAAAAACAAATATGGAGAGAATAATATGTGTTTATATAAATATGGAATCTTAAGAAGATTAGATAGGTAGTTTAAGGTGGTTCTATATTGGTAACTAGATGCCAATAAGGGCGATATGTTATAAAAAGAAGCAAAGTGAAAAAAGAAAGACCAATGTGAGTAGTGTTCAAGGAGGGTGTAGTTACTTGTATCCCAAATGCTTATCCTACCCTTCCCTAAACCTACATTACAAGCTTAAAAAGTCCATATGGGATCTCTAACCGAATGTTCTTGAATAGGCGGCGAATTAGAATAAGGGCAGGTTTATGGTATGATATTTTGTAACACTTGAAATTATTTGTTGAGGGTGAGTGTCTTTGTGCATTTGTCCCTTGTGTTGTTATTGTAAATATGGTGATTTTGGGACTTTCTTTCTTGTGAGGGCACATGAATTAGGATGGATTGGTGATATTAATGTATCCCGAAATGAGTAAATTGAGCATATGTAGTAGACTAATGCTTTTGAGTCACTTCCTGTGGAATTTTGTTGTCACTAGATTATTTTGAAACTCCTTCGCAATTCTTAAAATTGATTTTGAATGAGGGAGTTGTTTGGTTGAGATTCACATGCTAGAGCCTAATTATTAGTACCAACCAACTCCATAAGTATGGTGCTTAATTGGAGAATGTGATCTGTTCGGGATAGTAATGCCATTTGTGTTTCAAATGGTAGAACCTCACTGAATTGTTGGTTTTGATTTGCTTGAGGACAAGAAAAAGGTTTAAGTTGGGGGTGTTGATGAGTGGTGATTTTACCACTCATTCTATTCTATTTTCCTTAGATTTTGCATCCTTTAATTATAATGTGAGGTTGTTTAGAGTGTATATTGCTAGACTTTTACGTAAATGATGCCACGAGGAGACTTGAATTCAAGTGAAGCGGAATTGAGAAAAAAAGAGTACAAAAGTGCAAAATCCTTCAGTGATTTCACATTTGCAGAACACTGCCAGCATATGCGACTTCGCATCTGCGAGCTAAAGGGCCGCATCTACGGAGTTAAACTTCACTGGGACCGCATCTGCGGCAAAACTCTGCACATGCGGAGTCGCTGGTACAACTATTTTATCTGCATCTGCGGAGCAAGGAAATTCTACATGGGCTCACACATGCGATGGTTTATCTGCATTTGCGGAGTCGCACTTACGCCAAATGTCCGCATCTGCGGAGTAGGCAAAATCCACTGAGTTCACGCATCTGCGATTGAAGGCCCGCATTTGTGGAGCCGCACCTGTGAAGATCTTTGCGCAGGTGCCATCAACGGGTCTCTAACCTGGGAAGTATTGGCATTTCACATTTTCTCAACTCCAAACCCACAAATACGGAAGAATATCATATCATGGAGAATGTTTGTCTTAATTTCAGTCCATATACTAGAGAGAACAAGTCTTGGAAGCTAGGGTTCTTGCACACACACTTGGGTCTTGAAGATTTGAAGCTTTTGGTTGAGAATTTCTTACTCCTTTATGCTCATTTCTTCATTTCCTTGCTTTGTATTGTATATCTAAGTATGTAGTATTTATTTCCAACACTTGAATCTTGTTTATGGAAATACTCATAGTTAAAGTGTGGATTAAATACCTTATTGTGCTTATGCATTGAAAGATTTTTATTTATTATGAAGCGAATTGTTGTTTCTTTGATTATTATTGTTCTTGAATGTTTCCAAAGGAATTAGCTAACCCTAGGACTCACCCATTTACTTCGGATTAAGTTTGGGAAAAATAGTTTGGGGTTGGGAAGTAATTAACAAGAACTTAAGGCGTTAACCCTCAATTTATAGATTCTACCTAGGGAAAGAAAGGAACTACTTGTAGCCATATTCGGGTGTGCTTAATCTCTTAATTGTTTTAGGGATAATTCAATTAGGAAATCTTGTTAGTCTTCAAGAGAAGTTAATATAGAATTATTATCCGAGGCTAATAAATATTAAACTCATTCATATTTATAAAATTGTGAAATATATTGGATCGTTACTTGAGTGTAAATCCTGATGCACCCATGCTTGTAGCCATTGATCATTTTACTTGCTTTCTAGGTTTGTTTATGTTTTCGCATTTAGCTATAATATTTTCTCAACAATCATTCTAAGTGTTTGGCATTTCATAATAAGTGATAATTCTCTTACATTACTAATCGCCTATATAATGTTCTCTGTGGGATTCGACCCCGACTCATAGTTGGGTAAATTATATTGCATGCGACCGTGTCCATTTACTTTTTAGTAGTGGATTTGGTCATCATCAGGCACACAAAGCCTGCCTGCATACTCAATACGCCATTATCCCCAATAGTGACCTTCTTAGCATCACCGTACTGAACCGTGTCCTTAAGGACAAGCAGGTGGTTGTCATCATACTGACGCTCCCTGATGCGATCATATAGAGAAGACCTAGAGACTACACAAGCCAACACTCGACTAGGCTCAGAAATATCCAATCTAACAAACTGGATGGCTAAGGCCTGAACATCCAACGCCTAGCCTCTCTGTTGCTGGAAGATATGCTAAAATCCCCAAACTCTCTGCCGGGTGACTCAAGGCATCGGCCACCACATTGGCCTTCCTCGGGTGGTACAAAATGGTGATATCATAGTCCTTAAGTAGCTCCAAATACCTCCACTGACGCAAGTTAAGATCCTTTTGCTTAAACAAATACTGCAAACTCCGTTGATCGGTGTCAATCATACAAGGAACACCATACAAATAGTGTCGCCAAATCTTCAGGGCATGAACAATAGCTGCTAATTCAAGGTCGTGGAAATGATATTTCTTTTAATGCACCTCCAGCTGTCTGGACGCGAAGGCAATCATCCTACAGTCCTGCATCAACACTCCGCCGAGACCAATCGTGACGCATCACAATATACAGTATAAGACCCAAAACCTATAGTCAATACCAATGCTGGGGCTGTAGTCTAAGTTGTCTTAAGCTTCTGAAACCTCTCCTTACATTCATCTGTCAACCTTAACGGAACACCCTTCTCGGTCAGCCTGGTAATAGGTGCTGCAATAAATGAGAAACCCTCTACAAACCGACGGTAATACCCCACCAAACCAAGAAAACTCCGGATCTCCATAGCAGATGATGGTCTAGGCGAATTGTGCATTGCTTCCAAAACTCACACTTAGAAAATTTTGCATACAACTTTTTTTCTTTCAAAGTATGAAGAACAGTCCTCAAGACCTGCATCAACAGTGCACCGAGACCAATCGTGATGCATCACAATATACTGTATAAGACAAAAATCCTATAGGCAATACCAATACTGGGGCTGTAGTCTAAGTTGTCTTGAGCTTCTGAAAGCTCTCCTTACATTCATCTGTCCGCCTTAACGGAGCACCCTTCTGGGTCAGCCTGGTCATAGGTGCCGCAACATATGAGAAACCCTCTACAAACTGACGGTAATACCCCACCAAACCAAGAAAACTCCGGATCTCCATAGCCGATGATGGTCTAGGCGAATTGTGCATTGCTTCCAAAACTCACACTTAGAAAATTTTGCATACAACTTTTTTTCTTTCAAAGTCTGAAGAACAGTCCTCAGGTGCTGCTCAGGATCCTCCCGATTCCAGGAGTACACCAGAATGTCGTTAATAAACACAATGACTAATGAGTTAAGATAGGGTTGGAACACACCATGCATCAAGTGCATAAATGATGCTGGGGCATTGGTCAGCCCAAAATACATCACAAGAAACTCATAGTGACCATACCGAGTCCTGGAAGCAGTCTTCGGGATATCTAGCTCCCGAATCTTTAACTGATGATAGCCTGAACATAAGTCAATCTTGGGGAACACTCTGGAACCCTGTAACTGATCAAATAAGTCATCAATACAAGGCAATGGAAACATGTCCTTCACTATAACTTAGTTCAACTGGCGATAATTAATGCACATATGCATAGAACCATTTATTTTCTTCACAAACAAGACAGGAGCACCCCAAGGTGACACACTAGGCCGAATGAAGCCCTTATTCCTTAGCTTCTAAACCTACCAACCATATTTGTACTTGTTGTTCATGATCTTCGATATATGTAATATCTGAGGTAACATGATAACTCACTTTATATACTTCCAAATATGATCTCATTTTGGTCTTATATTAGTTTACTTACGACACACATTAATATATGAAACTATGGGGTGTAACAACAATATTTATGAAGCAAGAGGTGTAATAATTTAGAGAAACCGTAGTTTTAGAGAGCTTCTAATTATGTACAACGAGCTTTGATGACTAAACGTTAGAACTTTAGTATTAATATTGGTACTTAGCTTTGATTTATGAAGCACGAATATTTAATGAACCTCTGGTGTCTGGAGAGCTTATGATTACTTTGATACACAAATTAACTACAAGCATAGTAGAATTTGAATGATTATGATATGGAAAAAAGGAATAACAATTACAAAATATACACATAATCAATTCCAAATTTGTTTGGTACTGAGGAGTTATCAGTTGAATTGATTAGATATTAGTTCATTTATGAACAGAGAACTTAAACTAGGGGGAAAATATAATTTTATGGGGGCATATGAGTCCAAATGGGTGAATAACTCTCATTATGGAGCAAATTGTGAACCGAAAAAGTTAACTATATTACTGTGAACAAATTTACTAGTAATTTGATACCACCATAACTTTTGGTTATTCTAGCATTATTATAGTGGTTATTAGACTCCTCTATGAAGGTCTTTCTTTTGTTGCATCTTGTTGTAGTAGATTGAATTTTCTTAAGTTTATCTTTAGCAGCATAAAGAGTGAATTTGTCCAATCATGACAAGATTGTAGCAAGTTGTCTGAGAAGATAGAGAACCATGGATTGGTGAAACCCCAACAGACCGTGACAAACTTAAAAATGACGCTGAGAATGTTTGATGGAATGTTTGAGGAATATGATTGTGACGAGGAGGCTGATTCTGAATAGGAGTAGCTATTTGAGTTGTATGTTACGACGTGGTTGTAATTTATAGACTTGTCTTGGTATGTTTATGTTTTATACTTGAATAAGCATATTATGATTTAGCCTTGAATGTGGATGTTATGTTTTAGACTTGATTATGATTTGGTTAGTATGTGAGTTGGTATTTTGGTAATTGAATGTTATTTTGTTGTGATATTAGGCATTTTGTTTGGATTGTTGTAATATTAGGTGCTTGATTATGAATTTATTTATTTTGTAAATTATTTTATTCTCATATTCTGCGATAGTTTTGATCTAATATTCTAATTAATTATTTATTATATTATTTAATTTTCTGACCAAATCCGTTTTGAGACCAATTCAACGCGTCCCATATTATCCATTTTGAGATCAATTCAGTCGAAAATTTCTTATCATTTCGACTTCAAATATTTTGCGACCATGCATTTTCTGACCGTACTTTTTCAGTCGGTAATCCGTCGAAAAAGATCGATTTATAACCTGTAATGACCCGACCGATCATTTTAAGCCTTTGCATTTCGTTCAGCTATTTGAAGCCTTGAGTAGGTTCGTATGATGGATTATGATCTGCGTGAAACATCGGTTTTGGTTTTCAGGTGTTTTGGGATTGATTTAGAAGAATGATTCTCAGCTAGGAAGCATTAAGTGGGAAGAGTTGACAAAGTTTGACTTTTGTGATTTGACCTCGGATCAGATATTTGATGGTTCCGTTAGGTCCGGATGGTGATCATAGACTTGGGCGTATGCCCGAATTTTGTCACGACCCGGAATTCCCACCCTCGGGACCGTGATGGCGCCTCACAACTACACGAGAGACTAGAGTACTACAATTAAAAGTCTAAATGAAAGCATAACTATATGAAAAGAAATGAACATCTAGAGTAATGTAGAAGGGAACTTCAGGGCTACGAATGTCATGCAGTTGTATCTAAAGTCTCCATCAACCACCGGATCCAAGAAATCTATTGACCGCCGCTGGGACCAACTCCAACATATGCACAACAAGTATAGAGTGTAGTATGAGTACAACTGACCCCATGTACTCTGTAAGTGTCGAGCCTAACCTCGACGAAATAGTGATGAAGCTAAGACTGGTTACTTAGAATAACCTGTACGCAGTATAATAATAACAATAGGAAAAGAAACAGGAAATAACGACAAAGTAGTTAACTAATTAAACCAAACACAATCCTCGAATCAATAAGTCTAGAAATATTAGTCCTTAGAATCTCGTATGAAAATACTAGATACTAACACATACAGCAATGAATATAAAACACATAATTCATTGTGGCGCGCAATCCGATCCAACTGTACACACAATCCTCCCTTATTTCATAATATTTAATATCAAGAATCACATATAAAATCACTTGCAGCACGCAACCCGATGCCGCCGTATAATCAGAATAAGTATCATAATCCTCCCTTATTTCACCATATCAATATCAAAATCACATATAAAATCCATTGCGGCGCGCAACACGATCCTGCCATATCAATATCAAATCTTCCCTTATTCCACCATATCAGAACCATTATTCCACCATATCAGAACCATTGAGGCATGCAAACCAATCCATTAACAAATGCATTAAATATAATCAATCCAAAAATGCAATACACAAAGAATTTCTACGATTAAAGAATATTAAAGCAAATCAATAAAGGAACCTCATACCAAATTAAGGAATGTTACGATTAATACAAAGCAACAAGACAAGCCACATATGTGATAATTAAAGTGTACAAGTAAGACAATTAAGGCAAGTAGCAATTAATCATCGAATCATGGAAGAAAAGAACATTTCAATATAAAAGAAATTATTGACAAGTAACAAGTTACGGCATAGAAAGCAACTAAAGCATGTAATAGTTAAGACATGGAATGAGATAGTTAATAAAATACGAGAAATCATGGAAGCAATTATTTTGACGGTGTATATACATCGGTCATCTCGGATATACGCCGTTACACAGGTAATTCACATAACATATAGTTCAAGGAACCCTAAGTCCCTCAAATCAAGGTTAGACTAAACACTTACCTCGCGACGCAAGAAAAGCAAAGCTCAATTGGGGCTTTTCCTCTAAAATTCGCCTCCAAACTAATGGAATATAATCAAAATTAACTTAATGTAAACAAACAATGGTAGGGATATAAATTACAATACATAAAGCAAAGATCTTTACATCTTTCCCAAAAACATAACAAAAGTCAAACCCGGGCTCGCTTGGTCAAAACTCAAGATTCGGATCAAAACAAAATTACTCATTCACCCTCGTGCCCGATTACGTGATTAGTTTCGAAATCCAACCACAATTTGAGGTCTAAATCTCAATTGTTACAAAACACCCCCAATTCTACCGAAATCCCTAATTGACTACCATAAAAGAGCATAAATTAAGGTTAAAAATCAATGTGTGTTGACAGAAATGGAAGAAAACAAGTTACAGTATACTAATGGTGAAATGGGGATGAAAGTTCTCTTCAAAATTGCCTCTAGGCAAAGCTCTAATGTGAAGATGGTGAAAAATGAAGAAAATCCCTTCTTCGCGTTCGTGAAGGGTCTGATGTGATCGTTAATTGCTATGGCCCAAGTGGCTTTCATTTTCATAAGGAATTCTACGCATTCGTGATGGCCTATCCCTCATGTCCTTCATGTTCACGAGCCACCACTCACGTTCGCATAGAGCTACCAACCAACTCCCCCCCCAGAATCATCTAAACCTTCGCGTTCGTGAGAGGGTGGTCACGTTCGCGAAGGGTAAGCCCCGCAATGCTTCACATTAGCGATTTGTTCCATCGTTCGAGTAGAATAAAACCACCCCTGCCCCAAGTTTCCCTTCGCGATCGCAATAGTGACTATGCGATCGCATAGCACAATGCACCAGAATTTAGAAATCTCATATTCCAGCGAATTACCTAAGTCCAAAATCGATCCGTAGCTTATCTGAAACTGACCCAAGCCCCTCAGGCTCCAAACCAAACATGCACACCAGTGCAATAATATCATACGAACTTGCTTACGCGATCAATAAACCAAAACAATCCATGCAACTATGAACCAGATATCAAAATGAATGATATTTTTAAAGAAACTCAAAAACATGCAAGTTTACAACCTGACGTGCGAATCACGTCAAATCAACTATGTTTTGCATCAAATTTTGCAGACAAGTCATAACTGATGAAATGAGCCTATGCCAAGTTCCGGAACCAAAATCTGAACCCGGTAGCAACAACGTCAACCTACAGTCAAACTTAGGAATTCTTTTAGCCTTCAAATTACTAGTTTTCAACAAATTATGTTAAATCAAGTTAGGGACTTCCTAATTCTATTCGGGGCATAGGCCCAAGTTCCTAATCACGATACGGATCCACCGGGACCGTCAAAATACTGATCCTGGTCCATTTACATAAAACGTTGACCGTAGTCAACTCAAATGTATTTTAAGGCAAAATATCACATTTTCTTAAATTTTTTACATAAATCGTTTTCGAAAAAAGACACAGACTGTGCCCACAAATCGAGAAGGGCTAAACGAAGCTATTCGAGGTCCCAGAACACTGAAATGAAGGGTAAAACTCAATGTGACCTACCGGGTCATCACATTCTCCACCTCTAAAACATACACTCGTACTCGAACGGACATAAAAAGGTACATGGACTGCTGAAAAGGTGTGGATATCTACTCCGTAAACCTATTTGGGACTCCCACGTGGCTGCCTTTGTCGGCTGAGCTCTCCACTGCACTCGAACTTAAGTATAACAATTAGACCTCAACTTCCGGACTTGCGGGATAGAATGGCCACCGATTCCTCCTAAGTCAAATCCTTGTCCAATTGGACCGAGCTAAAATTTAACACATGAGACGGATCGACGCGATACTTTCCGAGCGTGGACACATGGAACAGCGGATGGACTGCTAATAAATTAGCTGGCAATGCTAGTCCATAGGCCACCTTACCCACTCTCTCAAGAATCTCAAAGGGTCTGATATACCTAGGGCTCAACTTGCCCTTCATTCCAAACTGCATCACACTCTTCATGGGTGAAACCTGGAGCAATACCCTCTCTCCAACCATGAATGTAACATCACAAACTCTACGGTCAACATAACTCTTTTGCCTAGACTGAGTTGAATGAATTCGATCATGAATCATCTGAAGTAAACCACCAGGCCTTAGATGTTCGTACTTTACTTGCTGACAATGCATACACCAAGCTATATATGCAACTATATCCTTCTTCATTCTGCTCCACCAATAATGCTGCCGCAAGTCCTGATACATCTTGGCGGCACCCGAATTAATGGAATAATGGGAACCATGGGCATCCTCGAGAATCAACTCACGAATCCCATCCACATTGGACACACAAATCCGATGATGCATCCAAAAAACCCCATCGTCTCCAATAGTAACCTTCTTGGGACCACCGTATCACACTGTGTCCTTATGGACAAGCTAATGGGGTTCATCATACTAACGCTCTATGATGCGCTCATACAACGAAGATCGAGAGACCATGCAAGTTCGAACATGATTGGACTCTGAAACATCTAATCGCATAAACTAGTTGGCCAAAGACTGAACATGTGATGCTAAAGGCTTCTCCCCAAATGGAATATACACAAGGCTACCCATACCTGGCCTTCCCGGGATGATACAAAATGGTGATATCATAGTCCTTCAACAACTCCAACCACCTCCTTTGTCTCAAGTTGAAATCCTTTAGCTTGAAAAAATGTTGTAGACTATGATGATCCGTGAATACCTCACACGTCACACCGTAAAGATAGTGCCTCCAAATCTTCAGCGTCTGAACTATGGTTGCCAACTCTAAGTCATGTACATGGTAATTCTTCTCATGATCATTCAACTTCCATGACGTGTATGCAATCACCCTGCCATCCTGCATCAATACTGCACCGAGCCCAATAAGTGATGTGTCACAATACACCGTATATGATCCTGAACCAGTGGGCAACACTAACACTGGCACCGTAGTCAAAGCAGTTTTGAGCTTCTAAACAACTGACCTCACACTCATCCGACTACCTAAATGGAGCACTATTTTTGGTTAATCTAGTCAGTGAGGCCGATATGGATGAAAACCTCTCCATGAACCAGCGATAATAACCTGCCAAACTGATATGCCATAAAATTGCAGCACTTGTGATACTACTTACATACACTTTAGCTCGTCTTTTCAAGAATTTTGAGTCATTTCTTATGTAGTGTTAGTGTTTTGCAGAAAACCAGACTTGAAGAACCAAGAACACGAAAAAGATGACAAAAACCCTTAGACGGGCAGAACTGTTGCAGGTTTGCGACCGCAAAAGTGATGTGCATGCTGCGGACCAACCGCAGAGTGAAACATACCATCCCAATTCTGAGAGTACATTTTGCTGTCCATTGTGCTGCCGCATAATGCTTGTGCGGACCACATAATGATCGCAAAAATGAAAAAAGTGTTTCTATGAAAATTTATGTAGTCGCGAAATCAATGTGTTGACCGCATAAACGAAGTGCGATGGAAGACTGGATAACTGAGCAATCAACTATGCGAAGGAATTGAGGATATGCGGGCCGCGAAAGTGTTATGCGACCCATTCTGCAATCGCATACTTGATCTGCAGGATTATTTTTGTCCCTTTTTGACCCCGACTGTTAGCCCATTATGAATAGAATAACTATGGTTTTGCGAGACATCTTGTTAGAAAAAGAGGCTACACTTAGAGCATTGAATGTACCATTATTTTGGAAACTTTATAAGAGAGAATCTTGTCATCTTTTAAGCTATAATACTTTGTTCTTGGATTCTAGTATGAGTAGCTAGTTTTAAATACTAAGGTTGTGGGCCCTAAAAGTGTGTCCACGTTAATATGTGTTTACCATTGAATATATATATATATAATGGTTGGTTGGTATCTATTCATTTCTCATGCTTCATTTATTGTTGATGGTTGCAAATATTGACTAATGCCATTTCACTCTATCTTTACTTGGAAAAGTGGGTTAGGGTTTGGTAGAATTTAATAGCAAAAACTCAAGGCTTTAAAACTTATTTAATAGAATCGCTTAGAAATAAATGGGTTCTATTTGGCATATATTGGTTGTTCTTAATTGTAACTCTTTTATATTTGGGAAAATCATAAAGAGAAAATACTACATAACTATTGGGAAATATTTGGTACTCATTTAGGAACCATTTGCATATCAAAGAACTTTCCATTAGCAATATATCATTTTAACACTGATAGCATTACATTCCATTTATGGGGACACAACATTGGTTTCCTTAATCAAATTGATTACATTCTCGTAACAAAATAGTTTTCTTGACAATTAACAATTACAACACTAGCTTTTTAAACTAACGGAGTATGATTACGACTTAAGTCAAGTTTCACCCTATTCGAGTAACCCTTTTAGACCTATTCACTGTGGTATTCAACCCCAACCTAGTTGGATTATTATATTTGACATCGACCGCCTTACACCATTTATTTAGGTGTAATTTTAGTGTATCAAATTTTGGTGTCGTTGTCGGGGAATACGGTCTTTACATTACTAATAATATGTGCTTTACTTTACTTCTTCTTCTATTCCATCACACTTTACTTGCTTTGCTTGGTGTCACTAGATAATCATGGGCGGGCCGGAATAAGAGAATATTTTTGTAGATATAGATGAATATATTGAGGATACAAATTGCATTGTCCCTCCAAGAATCGATGCTTCCACCTTCAAAGTGGAACACAATCTAATCCTAATGCTCAAGGCACAGGGTGTTTTGTAAATTCCACAAATGATGATCCGACACAACATCTCAGAAATATATTTGGTGTGTGTTCGATGCACAAGCACAATCATTTCTCAGATGATGCACTAAGGTTGAGGGTATTCAACTACTCTCTAACTGGAAAGGCAAGACAATGGATCCAAAATCTACCTCGTAATTCCATTCATACTTAGCCTGAACTTGTCCAAGCTTTCCTAGCAAAATGGTTTCCACAAAGCAAGAAGTCTGAGCTCTTGGATAAAATTTTCTTCTTCAAGAAATTACCGGGAGAGCATCTACATGAGGCATGGGATCAATTCAAGCTATATTTAGTGAGGTCGCCGAAACATGGTTTTCCGGATAATACCTTGTTGGAAAAGTTTTACATGGGCTTGGATCCTATGAATCAATCCATAGCCAAAAATGCAGCTGATGGATCATTTATGGATAAAACATTTGCAAGAATCACATAAATCCTTGACAAGATGGCAGAACATAACCAATCTTGGCACTCGGAAGACACCACGGGTGGAATTGCATATGATACTCCTTCCTTGACCAACATGATTAAGGAGAACCAAGAAAGAGATCAAGTAATTGCTGGGCTTTCCGCCAATATCAATGTGTTAATGAGGATGTTCACTGAAAGCCATACAAAAAAAGTGAATGCGTGGAAGATGTTCAACCCATGTCGAATGAGGATTACGAAGAAGCAAACTATGTCAATAACTCTCAATGAGGTTATCAAAGATAACCCTACCAAGGTTCAGGACAACAAAACCAATAGAGGTCTAACCCGCAAGGGCAAGGCAACCAACAATGGCGAATTGACCAAGGTAGTTCAAATCAAGGAAATTAGAGTAACAACAGTTGGAAATACAAATGAGAGATCACTCAAGAGAGCAAAATTCGAAGCAGAAAGGCACACTCCCAAGTGACACAATTGCAAACCCAAAAGGTCGTGGGAGTGGTACGACTTCTCATTGTATGGCAATTGCAACTCGAAGTGGGAAACTACTTCAAGGATATAATGAACAAGTGGTCGAAGTGGAAGATTCTGAACACGAAGTCGAGGCACAAGTTCAGATGCCAATTGTTGTTGAAGTTGAAAGATTCTAGAAGAAGGAAAGAACTCAATAAGTGAACCATGATGAGGTTATGGAAAGGGTAATAGAGGCACCAAAAACTCAAGCATAAATTCCTAGGACTCCTCCTACTTTCCATCAATGACTTGCTATAAAGGTTGATGATAGAAAACTCGAGACGTTCTATGACATTCTCAAGCAATTATCGGTGAACATTCTATTTGTGGAAGCATTTCAAGAGATGTCGGGTTTTGCTATATACTTGAAGGACTTGATCACTAAAAAGCGAATCACCAATAACGAAGTGGTGAATGTAACTCATCGGGTTGGTTCCAGCATTACAACAACCACCGTCCAAAAGAAAGAGGACCCGAGAACCTTCACCGGTCCATGCACTATTGGATTGCGCAATTTTGCACGAGCCCTTTGTGATAATGGGTCTAGAATCAACTTAATGCCCCTTGATATTTACAAGCAAGCGAGATTAGGTATGCAGAGGCCTACAAGTATGAGGTTGCAAATGGCTTTTATTGATGATGTTCTTGTGAAAATGGGGAAGTTTCTCCTTCCTGCCGGTTTTGTTATCATCGAGCTAAGCCTTCAGTTATCGAGCTGCCACAACTTGAGCTCAATCCACTTCTACTGCACTTAATGTATACATTTATTGGCTCTAATGAAACTATACCCCTAATTATTTCATCTTTATTTAATGATGCGCAGGTTGAACACTTATTGGATGTATTGAGAGAGCACATGCAAGCCATTGGTTGGACTATAGTGGATATTCGAAGGATTCATGCCGGAATGTTTAAGAATAAGATACAATTGGATGAATATAGAAAACCTAGTTTTGAGCAACAAATAATGTTAAATACTTCCATGCAAGTGGTGGTGAAGAAAGAAATTACAAAATGGTTGGATGCCGGGGATGTCTATCCTATTGCCGATAGTCCGTGGGTGAGTCTGGTGCAATGTGTGCCAAATAAAGGAGGCATGGACGTGATTCAAAACAACAAAAATGAACTCATCCCAATGAGGACGGTAACCTGGTGGAGAGTTTTCATGGACTACCGGAAGCTCAATAGTGCTACTCACAAAGACCATTTACCTATGGTTTTTATTGATCAAATGCTTGATCGTCTAGCGGGAAGGTCATTTTATTGCTTCTTGGCTGGTTATTCCGGCTATAACCAAATCAACATCGACTTAGAGGATCAAGAGAAGAAAACATTCACATGCCCGTATGGGACCTTTGCCTTTAGCCGGATGCTATTTGGGTTGTACAATGACCCGACTATCTTTCAACGGTGCATGATGTCAATCTTCTCGGACATGGTGGAGGATTTCTTAGAGGTGTTCCGGGATGACTTTTCTGTAGTAGGTGATTCCTTTGAGGATTGCCTTGACAACCTTAGGCAACTGCTCAAAAGATGTAAGGAAACAAACATTGTGCTCAATTGGGAAAACTGTCACTTGATGGTGGACTAAGCTGTTGTTCTGGACCACAAAATCTCCAAGCACGGCATAAAGGTTGACCGGGAAAAGATCGAGATCATTTCCAAGCTTCCTCCTCCCACTTCGGTAAAAGGCGTTCAGAGCTTTTTGGCAAAGATCTATATCATTTCCAAGCTTCCTCCTCCCTCTCAAACATTGCAAGTCCCATGTGCAAGCTCCTTGAAAAGGGTGAAAAGATTGAGTTCAATGAAAAGTGCCTCAACGATTTTGAGGAATTGAAAGCAAGGCTCACCACGACACCTATTATTGTCACACCCGATTGGTCTCTTCCATTTGAACTTATGTGTGACTCCAGTGGTATAGCTATTGGAGCAGTATTGGGTCAATAGCATAATATGATTCTTCATCATGTCTGCTACGCAAGCAAGACACTCAATGGCGCACAAATGAATTACATTGTGATGGAGCAAGGACTACTTGCTATTGTCTATGCTTTTAAAATTCCGGGCCTATTTGTTGGGCTCCAAAGTGATAGTCTGTACCGATCATGCTGCTCTTCGCTACCTTATGGCAATAAAGGATGCTAAACCAAGATTGATTAGCTGGCTTCTTTTGTTACAAGAGTTTGACTTTGAAGTCAAATATGGAAAAAGGAACACAGAACCAAGTTATAGATCACTTGTCTAGGCTTGAAGAGGTAGGGAGACTAAAAGAAGATCTTGAAATTAATGATACCTTCCCAAATGAACACATATTTGCATTGTCTAGCACCTTGAATCCTTTGTATGCCGACATCGCTAACTTCTTGGTTAGTGAACTTATCCACAACGGATTGGAATCTTATTAAAATAAAAAGTTCTTGCATGAGTGTAGGCAATACTATTGGGAGGAATCATTTTTGTTCCGGATTTGCGCCGACAACATCATTCGGCGTTGTGTTCCGGAAGATGAGGTAATTCAAATTCTCAAAGCATGTCATGACTCCCCTGTGAGGGGCCACCACGGTAGAAATCGTATTGTGGCAAATCTGCTTGAATGTGGATATTATTGGCCATCAATCTACCAAGATGCAAACCAAATGGTCAAGGCATGTGATAAATGTCAAAGATAGGGGTCAATTTCTAGAAGGCATGAGATGCCTATGAACTTTGTGATGAAGGTCGAGATCTTTGATGTGTGGGAGATAGATTTTATGGGTCCCTTCATAAGCTCTTACGGCATGACATATATATTGGTGGCAGTAGATTATGTCTCTAAATGGGTCGAGGTAATTGCCTTGCCGAACAATGGGGCCATGAGTGTAACCGCCTTCTTGAAGAACATATTTAGTCGGTTTGGAACCCCAAGGGCCATCCTCAGTGATGGTGGTTCTCACTTTTGCAACAATGTTTTTCCGGGTTGCTCAAAGCATATGAAGTTAAGCACAAGGTGTCCACCCCTTATCAACCTCAGTAGAGCGGTCAAGTCAAAGTTTCCAACCGGGAGATCAAAACTATTCGAGCAAAAAATCTTAATGCAGATAGGACCGACTAGTAAAAGAAGCTAGATGATGCATTCTGGGCATATCGCACAACATTTAAGACTCCCATTGGCACCTCACCATACCGGTTGGTTTTTGTAAGGCATGTCACTTACTAGTGGAGCTTGAACACAAAGTTATGTAGGCATTGCAAAATTTAAATCTTGACTGGGCTGAAGCTGCTAATCTAAGGATGACACAACTCAAAGATATGGAAGAATTCCGTCTTCATGCCTATGAAATTGCAGCTATGTATAAAGAAAGAATGACGTTTGTTCATGACATGAAGATTTTGAAGCGAGATTTCAAATCCGGTGACTTGGTCTTACTATTCAACTCAAGACTGAAGGTCTTTCCGGGCAAACACAAATCCAAATGGTCTGGCCCGTTCAAAGATGTGAATGTCTTCCTATGGCACTATTGAATTGGAATCCGAGGACGGGAATCGAACCATCAAAGTAAATGGCCAAAGGGTCAAACATTACCTCATAACCATTGAAAAAAGGCACCTGGTAGAACAATTTGCACTCAACGATGGTTCTACACCAACCCCACCACTAATTAGCCAAAATAGTGGCAACATCATCGTGTCGCAATGTAATATAAAGCGCTTCTTGGGAGGCAACCTATGCGTGGTAACACTTTTTCGTTAGATTTTAATTTATATAACTTTATTTGTATGTGTTGAGCAGTTTGACGTGTGTGTTAGAATGCAGGTGACCCAAAACACAAGGAAACATGATGCAAGGGCAGAAGAAAATGAAGGAACGCAAGCCAAGCTTCAACTGTGTTCTGCGGCAACATATGTGACCGCATAAAGGATTTTGCAGACTACATAATGGTCGCAGACACAAGCAGAAAAAAATGAAAACTAGGCAGTAATAAATGCGGCAAAAATTCACTTTCTGCGACCCATATAATGATTCTGCAACGACATAAATGGTCGCAAATCTATGTGCACCACTCAGTCACTAACCCATTGCATAACACATATGCGACCGCTTAATATGTTATGCGATTTACTGCTTCACCGCGAACCTCTAAGGTATTAAGCCCTAAGTCCCTCGCTCATTTCCATCTTTCATTTTCACTCCCACACGCACGGGCATGGAGCATAACCCAAAAGAAAAGTAAGAAAATGCCAAAAACACTGAAAAAAATAAAATTAAAAAAACAAAATAAATGAATTGAAACAAGGAGGATTACCTTGCTCGTGATTCACATCGCAATTCTCAATCTTCTGATATCTTGTATGTTCATCTCCAACCCCTCTATTCCTTAAGTCAATCTAGTATGTTTATGATTGTCTGATTTAACCCATATAGCCTCTTCTTTCTTCCAACTCATCGCTGTGAGAAATCAAATTTGAATGCTTATAGTGGAAATCAACACTGGGGGAAACCATAGGCTGTGGGTAAATCCAATTTGGGGGTTAGCATTAGGGGGACTGATTTGAGGAGAGGGGTTGGTACTTTGTGCAAATAAGCAGTAGGTATTGGTGTATAATGGTTTTTTTTCACGACTTGAAAACAATATTTGCTAATGAGTGTGCATCAAGGCATGTTAGTGTGTTTTTAAGTTGATACGATGATGTTTGCGGTCCACATAACTCTTTTGTGGTCCACAAATCATCGCATTATACATGCTAGGATGTTTTCTAAAAAGTCCATGTGTGGTTGAGTTTGCGGCCAAAGCAACGGTTTGCGAACTACACAATGGTCGAAACAGAGTTAGAAAAAAGGCTAAATCTGAAGAAAACAATGCCACCCATCTTCAGTAACACAATTGTTCTGCGGCCACTTTTGCGGACCGCGTAATTTGTTTTACTTCTGAGGTTTGTAATATGTGAAATGTTTTGCGGCTCGTATAATTGTTCTACGATCGCATAACATGTTGCAAAACCATCTTTCTTTTACATTTCGTTTCAATATGTTACCCATTCCATATCTTGTACTCACTCCTTGATTAATTGACATGAATGGCACCAAAGAAATCCCTAGAATCGCAACAACCCCCTGCTCGAGTAAAGAAACGGGCTGCTATAAGCCCACAATCACAAAAATTCAAATGCAAACGGCCTAACACATCCAGAAATATATCTGAGCATTCCTCCCTGTCTGAGGAGGATGAGGCATAGATTGATATTGTGCCACCAATTGACCTCCATGACAAAGCACGCTGAAAAGGTGGTGAAGGTCTTAGGTTTGGGATTTTCGTTACTTGGATTCTGTACAGAGATGGCCTGTCAAAAAGAAATATCCCCGAAGAAAAGCATCTAGGCTTGAACGGTTAAAAAGAACACTACCCCTATGTGCTAGAAAATATCAAAAAGAGGGGATGTGAGTTCTTTACTCATGTTCCGGGGGAGTACAACGAGACGCTTGTTAGGTAATTTTATGTTGTATATGATGCATCCAGGAACGCAGAACAAAAGAGAAACTGTAGATTCTTGGGCTCTATCGTATTCCGAGGAGTTGAAATACTCTGTGATATCTTATCAATCAATGATGTATATTTTGAGGAATGGGAGCCAAGCTTCGCAGAATTTGACACAAAGATTGAAAACAAGGAATTCGAGCGTGCTTGGGTAGCCTCTGTCATAACCAAAGGAACTCCATCTTGGATTGCACCGTGCCAAACGATTCACAAGAAGGATATTACCCAAGAAGGCCTGCATTTGCTAAGTTTTGTTTGTTCTCGTATAATGCCCTCGAGAAATAAAGCCGACATAAGTATCAAGAAGGCGATCCTCGTTGCTTCTGTCATGTCGAGCACTAATATTGATGCTGGAGAGCTTATATTCCGTGAGATTGGGATCCGGGCAAACCATAAAGAAACTTCGCTCCATTTTCCATACTTAATCCATACTTTGTGTAAAGCTTGGACAGTTCCTCCTTTCCCCAAACACGACCGCATAGAAAAAGCTACTCAGGATATTGACATCACTCAAACCAATGATGTTGAGAATAAAGTGGCCGAAGATCCACCAAAGAAATTACTCACTCCCCCTCCAGCCTCAGCGGCACCTGCTGCCTCTTCAATGCCAGATACTTCGTCTTCACCGGCTACCTCCAGATCCACTCCTAGACCTGCCAATGCGACACCACCTATATTAATGCATGCACCCTCCAAGCTTGGTCTACTGGTACAACATGCAAATGCCAAAGTAGAAAAATTGGCAGAAGAACTTCTATCTCTAATCCAGCAAGCATTGGCCCTGCTTCAAACCTCAGTGAGTGATCTTCAAAATCAATATCTATCATATGAGGATCGACTCAAGCATTTTGACGTACACCTTGAGAGGGTTGAGCGAGATAGAGTTGGGGACGTGACTCAACTCAAAAAGGATGTAGCTGAGCTCATGTCAGAGATGCATAAGATGCAGACACTGGAGTTTGATTTGACCTCCTTTCGTTTGGTGGAAGGGGGCAGGGTACTGGAACCTCCCATGTACCAAGCCTCGATTTGGATTTTTCAAACCTCATATCAATTGAAGTTGCCCATGGTACCGAGACCTCATACGATCCGGGCTCCGTTGTGCACATTGATGATCATGCAGAAGTAGAATCTGGAGGATCTGATGAGGAAACTGATGATGAGGGGTTACTTGAGGCGGCTGATGATGATAGGGACAACAAAGGCAAACATGTTGCTATTTCGACAGAGGAACTAGGTGAGTAAGAGGCAGATGTGCAGATTTCCATCGCACACTCCCTTGCAGATATGGTCGCCAAAGCTACTACCATAATCACACAGCCATCATCAGGTGAGGCTAGCAACTCCCAAGTCCAAGACCCAGCTCCGCAATTGGAGGAGCTTCCTACATTGGTCTCGGACACCACAATCCAGTAAGAGGTTCCACCTGCTGCCTCCACAGTGTCATCTTCCGGCCCCATGACCACCTCGGATGTTCCATCCGCTGTCTAGTCAGAGGATCCACCCAATGCCTCTACAATGTCAACTCCCAGCCCCATAAGCGCCTAGTGCGCCCCTAGGAAGCCCCTAAATGTTTCTCTTACTTTCTTAATGCATTGGGGACAATGCATTCTCTTCGGTTGGGGATGGGGTATTCAACTTTTTGCAACTTGTATATAAACTCTTAATATTAATAGTATAGATTTGTATATAGCAATGAATTCCCCTTGGTGTTTCTTTATTGGGTTTTTTTCCAAAGGTGTAATAGTAGAACCATGGCGGTAGCATAAAACACTTTGACTTGTTTTGTGCTTTTGTTCTACATTCAAGCATGTGATAAATTGTTGTTGAATACATTCCACCTTTCAAATTTTGTAAATAAACGGTTAGTCATTCTTGTGAAATCGAGGCTCGCTCTTTGACTTTGTGCTTACTTAGAATATCAAATATCATGTGATAAAGCTTTGATTTGCCTTTTATTCTCTTGTGGGCTGAAATTATGCCGATTCGAACAGTTCATGCGTTGTGAGTGGGTGAGAATTTGTGTAAATAATGCATGTGCTCAACTTCTAATGTCTAGAAATTGACTAGTTGGTTTCTCAATGCAAATCTCAGGTTGATGATTGAGTGTTGAAATGATCTTAGGCTTTCTTTGTGTTTGCTACCTAAATTTTCACCAAATTGACTTCTATGGTGCATTTATTATCCTATTTGTCCCTCGTTGAGCCTTTAACCTTTCATTTGGCTACGGCATTACAAACCTTTACCCCTTTGTGAAATAATTTCCTCTTTTGAACCTGTCCCTCCATGAATGATTAAGAATAAGGCTAAAAACCTAAGTTGGGGGTGTTGGTGTTAATTGGAAATTGGTAAGGTTATACATTATGTGTATAAGCAAATACCTCAAAGTTGTGTAGATCAACATATTCAAGCTCCAAAAGAAAAATAAAAGAAAACATCTGTATATATATATAAAATAATGTGTGTGGAGTCTCGTGAAAACTGAAGAGATACTTTGAGGTGGTTCTATGTCGGTAACTAGAAGTCAATAAGGGCTCTGTGGTTCAAAAAGAAGCAAAGTGTATGTAGCGTTCAAGGATGGTATAGTAACTATATTCCCAAATATTTATCCACCCCGTCCCGAAGTCTACACTACAACCCTTAAAACTTCCCCTGTGATCTGCAACAAATTATTCCTAAGATAGCAATGAGTTAAAATAAGGGAAAGCATATGGACTGATACTTATAGCACTTAGCCTTCTTTCTAAGTGTAATAGTGTTTGATTGTATCCCCTGTACATATATGTTGAGTTGGGGATTTTCTTTGATGTGAGCACGCATGAATTGTAAGATTTAGCACAAGTTAGGTCTCTTGAAGTAGGATACAAGTGCATATCTAGTTGTGGGTAGCACTCTGTCGTTGCTATTGGGGCTCGAAGTTTACAAACTGATTAATCGAACTGTTAAATGATTTTTGTCTTCGAAGAAGGGTGAATAAAAATAGTTACATGCTTGTTAGCTAAAAGTCACCACCATCCATAGTCATTAATGCTTTGTGATCAGTCGAATGTATATTAGTATTTGGTAGGTTGACTTTGTTTTAGTTGCTTGAGGGCTAGTAAGAGTCTAAGTTGGGGGTGTTGATGTGTCGTAGAATTGCGGCACTATTGATAGTAATTACATAGACTTTAGCTCGTCTTTTAAAGCATTTTGAGTCATTTCTTATCTAGTGTTGGTGTTGTACAGACAACCAGATTAAAGAACCAAGAACATGGAAAAGATGACAACAAGCCACAGATAGGCAGAAATGCGGTAGGTTTGTGACCGCAAAAGTGATGTGCGAGCGGCAGACCAACCACAGAGTGAAATAGTCCATCCCAATTCTGAGAGTAGATTATGCGATACATTATGCGATCACATAACACTTGTGTGGACCGCATAATGATCTCACAAATGCAAAAAGAATTTATGTGAAAATCATTTTGCGGTACAAAATGCAGCCGCGAAATCAATGTGCGGACCGCATAACAGAAGTGCGATGGAAAACTGAAGTACTGAGAAATCAACTCTACGAAGGAATTGAAGATATGCGGGTCGCGAAAGTGTTATGCGACCTATTTTGCGGTCGCACACTTGATCAGCAGGGTTATTTTTGTTACTTTTTGACACCGACTTTTAGCCCATTATAAATAGAATAACTAAGGTTTTTGTGGGACATCTTGTCAAAAAAGAGGCTACACTTAGAGCATTGAATGCACCATTATTTTAGAAGCTTTTGAAGAGAGAATCTTGTCATATTTGTAAGCTTTATGACTTTATTTAATACTTTGTTCTTGCATTCTAGTATGAGTAGCTTGTTTTATATACTAAGGTTGTGGACCCTAAATAGGTTTAATGTTAATAGGTGTTTACCATTGAATATATATATAATGTTTGGTTGGTATCTATTCATTTCTCATGCTTCATTTATTGTTGATGGTTGAAAACATTGACTAATGTCATTTCACTCTATTTTTACTTGAAAAAGTAGGTTAGGGTTTGGTAGATATGAATAGCAAAAACTCAAGGTTTTAAACCTTGTTTAATATAATCGCGTAGGAATAAGTGGGTTCTATTTGGAATATATTGGTTGTTCTTAATTGTAACTCTTTTATATTTGGGAGAATCATAAAGAGAAAATACTAACTAACTATTGGAAAATATTGGGTAGTCATTTAGGAACCATTTGCATATCAAAGGACCTTCCATTAGCAATATATCACAGTAACACCAATAGCACTACATTCCATTGATGGGGACACAACTTTAGTTTCGTTAATGAAATTAATTACATTCTCGAAACAAAATAGATTTCTTTATAATTCACAATTAAAACACTCGCTCTTTAAACAAACGGAGTAGGATTATGACATAAGTTAAGTTTCACACTATTCTAGTAATCTTTTTCACACCTATTCCGTATGGGATTCGATCCCAACCTAGTTGAGTTATTATATTTGTCATCGACTGCCTTACACCATTTATTTAGGTGTAATTTGAGTGTATCACAAACCCAGGAATCTCTGAATCTCTGTAGCTGAAGTAGGTCTGTAATTTGAGTGTATCAATATTATTAGGACCTACTCTTATGCCCTCTGCAGATACAACATGCCCCAAGAAGGCGACCGAGTGCACCCAAAACTCACACTTTGAAAACATGGCATATAACTAGCTATCTCTCAGGGTCTGAAGTATAATCCAAAGATGCTGCTCATGCTCCTCTCAACTGCGGGAGTAGGTCAAGATATCATCATTGAATACGATCACAAATAAATCCAAATAGGGCTTGACTACCCGGTTCATCAAATCTGTAAATGTTGCTGGGGTATTTGTCAACCCTAATTACATCACTACGAACTCATAATAACCATACAGTCCGTAAAGCTATCTTAGGGACATTCGATTCCCTAATCTTTAACTGATGGTGATTTGACCACAAACCAATCTTCGATAACACCTTGGCACCCTAAAGTTATTTAAATAAGTCATCGATCCTTGGCAACAAATACTTGTTCTTGATAGGCACTTTGTGCAACTGCCGATAGTCTATACACATACGCATCGACTCATCTTTCTTCTTCACAAACAACACAGGCGCACTCAAGAGTGAGACACTAGGTCTAATGAATCCCTAATCAACCAAATCATTTAATTGCTCCTTCAATTCCTTAAATTATGGCAGGGCCATATGGTATGGTGGAATAGAAATGGGCTAAGTACCCAGAGCCAAATCAATACGGAAGTCAATATCTCTGTCGGATGGCATCCCCGGCAGATCTACCAGAAATGCCTTTGGAAACTCGCGCACAGCATGTACTGAATCCATGGAAGGAACCTCCGCACTCGAATCACGAACATAGGCTAGATATGCTAGACATCCCTTCTCGACCATACGTCGAGACTTCACATATTAAATAACTCCGCTAGTAGAATGGCCAGGAGTCCCTCTCCACTATAATAAAGGAAGCCCCGACATGGCTAAGGTCATTGTCTTGGAGTGACAATCCAGTATAGCATGATAAGGTGACAACCAATCTATACCCAAGATAACATCAAAATCTACCATATGAATACGTAGAAGATATACACTAGTCTCAACACTCCTGATAGTAATCACACATGACTGATAAACACGATCTACAGGAATAGAATCTCCCACATATGTGGACACATACACACGAGCACTCAAAGAATCACGAGGCACAACCAGATATGAAGCAAAAAAGGACAACACATATGAATAAGTAGAGCCCATATCAAATAGAATTGAAGCATCTCTATGGAAAACTAGAACATTACCTGTGATGACTTCGACTCGGCCTCAGTTGTAGCTGGAAAAGCTAAAATCGGGATTGGGCCCCAATACTCTTACCTTTGTCTCTGGGATGGCCTCTAGTTGGTTGGCCTCCACCTCTAACGGTTTGGCCTCTACCTCTAATGGCATGACCTCCACCTCTGGCTGCCTAGCCCCTTCCTCTAGCTAGGTGTGGGGCGGTGGAGCAACCAGTTCCGGTACCATGGCATGAGAACTCTGTGATGGCATGCTGCCCAATAACCTCAGACAGAACCTCATAATGTCACTAGTACCTCAATACTCAAAACACCCATCCTGCTGCTGTGTCTACATAAGCTGAAGCTGACCCTAATGGGCCAGATAACCATGGTGATAGCTATGACTATAAGGAACACTGATAGGAGTCGATGGTGCACTGTAAGTTGGTTTCCCAAAATGAGATACATAAGGAACATGACTTCTGAAGCACTGTTCGATGCCTGAAGCGCTGGCTGAAATGGTCTGGGAGGATGATCTCTACAAAAAGTACCCTTACTTCCAGATGAGGTACCACTGAAACCACTGAAATGACGAGAACTCTTATCAGACACCGCCCCCTCTCCTAACCACGAACCATCTCGATCCATCTAGAAATATCTATGAACCTTTTAAAGATAATATCATCTCCGGTCTCCTTGGCCAAATATAGCCTGATAGGGAATATGAGTCCATCAATGAATCTCCGCACTTTATCCCTCTAAGTAGGAAGCAAGATAATGACATGGAAATCTAGGTCCGCAAATCGAGTCTTATACTAGGTAATAGTCATACTACCCTGCTGAAGATGTTCAAACTGCCTGTGGTAATCCTCCCTCAGAGGGATAGGAATGTACTTCTCTAGAAATAGCTGTGAAATCTGATCCCAGGTAAGTGCGGGTGATCCTGCTGCTCTAGTCAACTTATAATCTCTCCATCATCTCTTGGCGGAACCAGTCATCTGAAACACTACAAAGTCGACCTCATTGGTCTCAACTATACCCATGTTGTGCAACACCTCGTGGCAACGGTCCGGGTAATCCCGTGGGTCCTAAGAAGATGCACCGCTGAAATGAAAAGGGAAGAGCTTGGTAAGCTTATCCAACCTCATCAAAGCTAGAAGACATAGTGGGCCTAACACCGGCTTGTGCCACAACAGCCTGCTGAACCACCGCAACTAGCTGGGTTGCTGGAGTCTGATACTGGGGAGCCTCCTACTCGCGCAGTAAATGGAGTCAATACTCCTCCCCTAGCCCGAGAGACAGTTGGTGCCACCAAGAATGCACCGGTCTAGGACACACTCTCCATATGGCCTACCAAGCAGACTAGAGAGTCAAGAAGCACTAGAGTGGCTATGAACCCCTCCGAGAGCTGAGCTGGTCTGATGGGTATAGCCTGAGCTGGAACATCCTCCTTTAGATTAATTTGAGGCTCCACTGTGGGTGTTGTTGCTTGAGTTCTACGATGAACTGTGCATCTGCCTCGGCCTCTGGCTCGACCTTGACCTTGACTTTGACCTCTACCCATGGTAGTAGATGTCACAGAGGGCTCCCGGCTCCTGCCTAGCTATAGATGTTGTACGTGTTCTCGCCATCTGCGAGAGAACAATAATATAATGGTTCAATCATCAATGATAGAATAAAATCGCATAATGGAGAAGGAAAGAAGTGAGATTTTCCTAAAACTCCGTAGCCTCTGGACGATAAGTACATACGTCTTTGCATCAATCCTCTAGATGCTATTAAGCTTCCTAGTGACTCTTGAGACCTAGGCAACCTATTGCTCTAATACCAACTTGTCACGACTCATAATTACCGCCCCCGGGACCGTGATGGCGCCTAAAATTTTACTTGTTAGGCAAGCCAACGTTAGATGTAGTTATTAACCATTTAATTGAAATGAAAACCAATAAGCTGAATAAAACTATAATAAAGTGAATCAACTAAAATAGCAGCGATATCCAGATACAATCCCAGAACTAGTGTCACAAGTACACGAGTGACTAGAGTACTATAATCAAAAGTCTGAATGAAAGCATAACTATAATCAAAAGTCTGAATGAAAGCATAACTTCAGGGCAGCGAATGCCATGCAGATGTACCTCAAGTCTATGTCAAACACAAGATCCGAGCAAGCTACTGACCGCCGCTGGGACCGACTCCACAATCTGCATAAGGAGTGCATAGTTTAGAATGAGTATAACTGACCCCATGTACTCTGTAAGTGCCAAGCCTAACCTCGACGAAGTAGTGAAGAGGCTAAGGAGGGTAATTACAATAACCTATAGGCAATATTATTACAATAATAGTAATAATAATAATAATAATAATAATAATAATAATAATAATAATAATAATAATAATAATAATAATAATAATAATAATAATAATAATAGGAAATGAAACAGGAAATGAGTACAAAGCAGTTAACTAAAGGAACCAAATGCAATCCTCGAAATCAGTAAATCCAGAAATATTAGTCCTCGAAATCCTTTATGAAAATACTAAATTCTAACACAATACAGATATGAGTACAACACACAAAATCTGTTGTGGCACACAACCCGATCCCACTATACACACAATCCTCCCTTATTTCACCATATTAATATCAAGAATCACATATAAAATTCATTGGGGCGCACAACCCATTCCCACCATATAATCAGAATCAATATCATAATCTTCCCTTATTTTACCATATCAATATCAAAATTACATATGAAATCCGTTGCAACGCGCAACCCGATCCCACCATATCAATATTAAATCCTTCCTTATTCCACCATATCACAACCGTTGAGGCATGCAACCCAATCCATAAACAAATTCAATAAATGTAATCAATCCAACAACTCAATTCACTAGAATCTCTACGATTAAAGAATATTAAAGCAAAGCAATAAAGGAACCCCGTACGAAATCAAAGAATGCTACAAATAATACAAAGCAACAAGACAAGACAAATATATGACAGTTAAAGTGTACAAGTAAGAAAATTAAGGCAAGTAGCAATTAATCATGGAATCGTGGTAGAAACGAACAATTTAATACATAAGCAATTGATGACAAGTAACAAGTTACGACATAGAACACAATCAAAGCATGTACGTCGTTATACATGTAATTCACATAACATATAGTTCAAGGGTTCCTAATTCCCTCAACCCAAGGTTAAAACAAGCACTTAACTCGCTCTGCAAGCAAATATAATCTCAACTGGGGCCTTTCCTCTAAAATACACCTCCAAACCAATCGAATATAATCCAAATCGACTAAATATCAATAAACAATGATAGGGAAATCAATTAAAATACATAAATCAAAGATCATTACACTTTTTCCAAAAAGTCAACATAAGTCAACCCTGGGCTTGCTTGGTCAAAACTTGATATTCATACCAAAACCAAATTATCCATTCACCCCAATCCCGATTATGTGATTAGTTTTAAAATGCGACCTCAATTTGAGATCTAAATCTAAATTTTTACAAAAACCCCCAATTCTACACAAATTCCTAATTTTCTACCATGAAAGAGCATATATTAAGATTAAAAATTAATGGGTGTTGATGGAAATGGAAAAAAAGAAGTTGAAATATATTAACCTATGAAATGGGGATGAAATTTGTCTTCAAAATCATTCCTAGGCCGAGCTCTAATGTGAAGATGGTGAAAAATGAAGAAAATCCCGTCTTAGGAACATTTAAGTCACAAGGCGTCAGGCCTTCTTCGCGCTCGTGAAGTGCAGTGGCCCAACTGTCCATCATGTCCTTCACGTTTGTTGCGACCAAACACACTCACGCAAGTATACGTGGTCGTCAAGTAATATAATAGTGAGTAGAGTATCGTTCCCACGATGACTTATGGTTTACTTTTGACTAACTCAAACTCAAATAACTTATCGATTCAAGCGATTTCTCACAAAATAGATAATTTTCTAATTTACTACCTAAAAACTATCAAGTAATGAAATACTAGAGATCAACCACAACACTTAAATGATTTGGAATAACAATCAATAGGAGATTATATTCTAGGGTCATGGGCTATCTAAAATTCATGTTGCATTCTTAGCTTAAAATAACTAATTGATTTATCTGGATTGTTGATTGACAGGGTTGATATTACTCATAAATATCTGTCAAGTTCTTACTTGCTTATTCATGCTAACTTAATGCCTATATGTCTATGGAATTAACATTAACAAGAACGCATTTACAATTCCTGTATTGCAACAGAGCAAGGCAATTAGGTATATTTCTATCCTAATTGCGAATCCGTTCCCCGATATCCGGGTTCAAGAACTTGCTCTATTTAATTCTATATGCAATCTAGAATTTCCACTTTCGAGTTCAACTCTAGATTCGTAGATAGTAATTCACTGTTAGCTACTCAGCAAATTAATTAATAACAGAATTAAATAAACAACCCAATATCATAAAATCAACTTTGTCAAATTAAACTTTAAACATCAACATTCATGTATCGCCCATGACCCTAGAATAATAGGGTTCTTAGCCACTCATGTTCATGCAATCATCAAATAATTCACAATAGTGCATAATAATCAATAAAAGAAGAAAAAATAAGAACTCAAGATGAATTCTGTGGTTCCCCAGCTTTGTCGTGGCTTTGTTTTCTCCTTCCCAATATGTTAGATGACCTAAAAGAGGCATTTTTGGCTTATATATTGCGTACAAAAGTCGTGGGCCAAAGTTCTCCTATTCCTAATCCGACTCAGCTTCAGGGATTGATGCTGTGGTGGATGCGTCGCATCCACCTCGTCCTCTACTTCTCATCTTCGCATGCTATGGTGGATGTCGCATCCACCCTTTGTTCCTCCATCTCAGCTTTGCCCAGGTGCGGATGCTATGGGCCAACTTCACTGCTAAGGGTGCACGAAATTTAATGTTCTTTCTAGATTGGATGCGACGCATCCAATCTCTCTTCCTCTACCTAGAGCACATTTTCTTCATATTTTTGCACTCCAAACACCCTAATTCACCACACACAACTCAATTAGTCATAAAACTAATAATTAAACCATGTTGGGCATTTTGAAGATCAAATAGCATCAAAAAGCGGTTAAAACATGGGTAAAGTGACATCAACACATATCGCAATATGCCCAACATCACCATCCCACACTTAAACCTTTGTTCGTCCTCGAACAAACCATCACTATAGTAGACGAAACAAAATTAAGCTCTTATCATATAAAGCACACTACACCTATGACCATGGTTATTTGCAACAATTAGGCTCTATAATATGCATCATATACACTTCCCTTTACTTATGTCATTATTTAAAAATATTCAAACAAAGACAACATGCTCACAATAATCCTATCCTGAAAAGTCGACTCAATGTCACAATTCACTGATGGCTTAAACACCCAATATCACAGAGAAGTCTAATAACGTTACCTATCCCTCATGAAACCATGTGCCCTCACAACAAGAACAAGAGAGCGAGTTCAATCCACACATTCGAATCTCATGATCAAATATATTTTAATGACTCACATATATCAAAGCAAATCGCTCACTCTCACAAAGAAGTCACATGCAAGCAATTGGTACCATAGGCTTGCCCTTAATGTAAATCTCTACTAATGTAAGCTCCCTCGATCTAAAATCAATTAGGACTTTTTCATGGTTGTAATGTGGGCTAAGGGACAGGTAGGATATATTTTAGGAATAGTGACTCACCCTCCTAAGCACTTCAATACATCACAAAATTACTTTAAGCGTACTTTCTTTAACACCACTTCAATTTCACAAACAATATCACCCCCAAAATAGTCCCTTCTTCTTTAAGCACTACTTTAGTTCATACCCACTAGCAAGAACAAGACAACAATTTATTTATCTATATTTTTCTTTCTTTTTTTTTTCCAGATTTTACTCTTCTTTTTTTTTTCTTTTCAATTTCCGCTAGTGGTGTATTATTTTACAAAATAAGTGTACTCTTCTTTCTTTCATTGGCTCCACTCAAAAGCCACCCCACACTTAGTCCCTTCTTACTTCTTTTAGCGCTCATTTCACAATTAAAGTGCTTGAAGAGGTAAAAAGATCAAAGAATATCAATTAAGAACAAAAAGGGTATAGACTTGTAATGTGGGTGCCAAATAAAAGTCTATAGTCTTAAAAGGGTTAACTAAGGATCAATTTTATTTGTGATAAGCAATTAAGCTCAAAAAAATCAAAGAAAGCCTAAAATCATTTTTCAAACCAAGCATCACCTCAAATTTCTCTTCAACTCACATACCGGGTAAGTTCTAGACACAAGTACAATACATGGACTACACAAAAACCTCACCACACATGGCACATGACTCATTAAGGAAGGTTACATTCCGACTCTCAAACAATGTAAGTATTCACGGAGCCACGAGATATTAAGCATTAAGCACAAAGTGAACACAAGTCAAGAAAACGAGAAATAGTCGTCACAAAACATGCTATCCAATATATAAAGGCATAAAGATTAATACCAAAATATTGGGGAGATACTACACATGCCAAAGCATAAGTATGTTACTATGAAATAAGTCAAGGGCGCTTAGGTTCATCATTCTTCCTCCTTTTATTTCCTAAATTCCTAATTTATTCTAAAAATAAACAATTACTACCTGGTCCAAAATACATCCCATGGAAAAGAACCGAGGTACAAAGAAAAACCACAGGAGATTATTACTACCTAAAGAAACTTTACTAACTACTCAAGGCTACTACTCTATTTGTTTGTGCTTTTCTTTAGTTTTCTATCAATCTCCTAATACTAACACTAATTTCAAAAATCAAATGAAAACCTTTTTGTGTTTTTCTAAGGACCTTAATCCCTCGAGAGAACTGTCCAGGTAGTCCGTCGTTGGGAAAAGTCCTTTATTTTCTACGACTATACACAACAATGAACTGAGAGTTACTCCATATAGCTGAATTTACTAACTATTACAGGCCATTAATCCAGTGAATATTACAGCCCTCTAATAGTATCAAAATCAATAAAAATTGTAACAGTTAAGTACATTCATCCACAAGAATAAGAATAACCCCCCACCCCATATTTAAAACCGTGCTTTGCCCCCAATGCACATAAAAAACGTAAAGTAGGATGAGAAGCAACTCCCTCAAGTAAAGGTCGAAGGCTCATCCGCAGTCTGTGGAAGAGCATCAGCATCCATGGTATTCATTAAAACCCCCTCCGGCCTGGTAATAGCATCCTCACGAATATGGAGAGCTGTCACAGTCCTATCATCACCAACTGGAGTTGAGTCCGTAGCAGGTGGTACATCGGCCTCAGCAGGCATGGTGTGTGGAGCCTCAGGGACTATAGGAGAAGTAGAAGTGGATGGTCCAGCAGTGGACAATGCAAGCAGATGTGAGATGTCTATATCTGGACGTTGAACCAGAGCACGGAGGAGTAATGATACCTCCCTCATCATTGTGGCCTGCTCAGTCTAGACTCGGCTTAGATCCGCACGAGTCTAAATCAACTCATCCCTAGTAGCACTCAACTCTACATGAGTCGCTATCAACTCAGCCTTGTTCTCTTGTATATCAGCTTGCATCTGCTTAAACAACTGTTGAATGGTGAGCTTAGAAGACCTTCCCTTGTTCGGCTCTAGTACATGAGTAACATCATATGGTCCTAGAGCTTTAGACTCAATGTCGTCATTATCCTTGTCCTATAGTACTCCCATCTCTGTCAAGAATGCCGACAGGGTATTTGCAAAGAACAACCTCCACTTGTAGTTCATCCTGGTACACTGCATTTGTTCATGCATGATGGCTCCCAAGTTGAGCGGTATCCCCTCCAATAAAGCATAAAATACTAGTGCTCGGTGACGAGGGACGTCAGTTTTGTGTTGGCCTGGCATCAGGCAGTGGCATATGAAATTTAGAGCCATATGTGCTAACGCACTCATGAAAGCCTTGGCCAGGGAATGGTACTCCATACTCCCATGCTTCCAATTTGCAACCTTCCTTGTAGGGCATATGATCGACCTAATGTGTGCATAATCCGGTGCTTTGCATATGGAGTCAAACCTATATGTTAGTGTGTGTTGCACCCCTAAGAAATTATTTAGAGCTTCAACTGAGACAGTAACATCCACCCCTTGTACTCTCATAATGCTGCCCCTGGAATGACGCCAATTTGCGTAAAGCTCTCTGACGATAGTGAGGTTGGTCTTGCCGTGGCCCTTCAAGATAGGTCCCCATTGTTGCACCTCTCGAATTGATTTTAGAAACTCTGGGTACTTTTTCTTAAATGTTCCGATATTCATTGGATTTTCTGGAATGTACTTCTTTGAACCCAATATCTTATTATAAGCTCGGAATGCCTTTCATTAACAAAGTTCTTCTCCCAAGCAGCTCGGTCTATGGGTTCACCCTCATCTTCGTCACTCATGTCGACATGTAGAAGCTCATTATCCGAATCAGACTCGGACTCAGATTCTGCAGTAATCTTCTACTTTCCTTTTATCTTTCGGGTCACTCTGCTTGGAGGCTTTTCTCTGGTTTGGCATAGGTTCTCTTATCTCTATCCCTTTGCTTGCCGGATTTAATGATATTGTTGTAATACCCTTCTTCATTGTCCTCCTTACTAATGGTTCCTCCTCTTCTTGCTCTGATTCATCAATTAATTGCCTAGTCTACAGTTCCTTCTCTTTGTCAGTCCGTTTCCTTTTTTTCTGTGGATTTGGAGCACTTGTTGCCTTTCCGGTAGGCTTTTTAGGCGGTTGCTTGTTATTATCGTTGTCTTGTTGCTTGGGCTGTTTGCTCGTTGCTGCCATTTTTGAGCCTCAGTACCTACAATGCAAAGAAATCAACAATTAGCGTATAGAACAGTGAAGTTCAGCTATAAAGCAGTTGCAACATCTTGCACTTCCAATCATTCGCATAGTCATGTCATTCATTACTTCATGAAACTATAGCCCATGGCTTTCAGCAGGGATATGATAATTCTTTTCAAGTTTACAAATAAGCACTTCGCTATATAGATATCATTATGCACAACATGAGGTTTATCCGAGCGACGCTCACTAACCATGTTCAATTACACATAGCAGCTCACTCGATCTCACACTTATTCTCATGACATATCATTACGTATAGAGCTCACACAATTCAAATCGAGTAACACTTTACAATTCAAGACGTCTAGCATGTGCCGGATGTTCAATTCATTTAGACAATCTATCATAGGCTCAAAACATTCCGACAATCAAGACAAACGACCTATACTTATTCACTGGCATATACCAGTATTGCTCGGTTACTCAGACTTCACCGGCGCCTAAATTTACCTCATGGGCAATTCGTCGAATAGGTGATATGCAATGGTTGTGCCTAGTTTCTTCTATCAGTGGGGTAATTCGACTACCCTCCCAAAATTAACGAGATGAAGGGAATTACAGTTTATCATCTCGCAACCAGTACAACTAACAAGAATGACATCCCCAAACCTCGAACTTTTTGAATCACATGTGTGACATTTAAATTGGTAAAACTTAACCTAGGGGAAGTTCGGGCAGGGGGTCTGTTGGTACCAGTGAGAGAGAGAAGAGAGGAGAGTGAGGAGAGAAAAGAAAAAGAAAGAATAAGGATAAAGATACATACCTGTCGCGAAAGAAGAGAGGAGATGTGGTGGTTGTAAGTGGGATGAGAGGGAGGGTCTGGGAAGAGTGAAATTTCGCGTTTCACAGCGTTGGGGCATATGATGTGTAAAAATATAACACTTACTTGTGCGTGTGAGCTTGGACGTGACGCGTCCCCACTGCTTTCTCTGAAATTGTTTGGACGCGGCTGTGGACGCTATAGGCAGACTTCACTGCCTTTAGCAATTGGTCCGTCTACTTTTTATTTTATTTTATTTTTATTTTTTTTATCATTTTTTAATTAAGGTACTAAAAATACTACTACTACTATACTACCGTATTAATTCTACTAACTATGCTATTAAAAATAAGAAGCTAGCTAACAATAAAAAGATAAGACACTAACAATATACTAATATAATACACACTTAAAATAGTATAGTGTCGTCAGTGCACAAATAAAGTAAAAATAACAAGGGTGGACAAGAAACTCCCTGAAAGACCAAAGGCCGAAGCAATAGCAGCTCACGGGGTACTCAGACTTCTCCCATGGATGGTCCTTTGTGCGGGTACCTCACACTAGTTCCAATAATCTGGCTTGCTTTTGCACAGTTCCAATGACTTTCTTCCTATTCTCATAATTCTACAAAATAAAACAACACTACAAAAATATTAAAAATAATAAAATAAACAAAAATAAAAGAAAGTGGTAAAGTTGGGTTGCCTCCCAACAAGCGCCTGATTTACCGTCGCGGCACAACACAACATGTTCTTCACGCCTCCACCAAATCCATCGAGGTGTTGTGACGTGCAATGTCACCACCCCAATAGTGTTTTACTCTCTGGCCATTTACCAAGAATGTCGCATTGGAACTCGTATCACGTAATTCCACCGCACCATAATGTTTCACACTAACCACTTCAAACAGACCCGACCATCGAGATTTAAGCTTTCCGGGAAAAAGCTTTAGCCTCGAATTAAACAAGAGAACTTCTTGACCTGGCTCAAACTCACGATGTTGGATGAGCTTATCATGCCATCTCTTTGTCTTTTCTTTATACAATTTGGCATTTTCATATGCATGCAATCGAAATTCATCAAGCTCGTTGAGTTGTAGCAATCTCTTCTCACCGGCCAAGTCCATCTCCATATTTATCTTTTTAATCAATAGGCTTTGTGTTCAAGCACAACGGGCAAGTGGCACGACTTCCCATAAACCAACCTGTATGAAGAAGTACGTATGGGGCTCTTATATGCAGTGCAATATGCCCATAATACATCATCCAGCTTTCCGGCCTAGTCCTTTCTATTCCCACTTACTGGTTTCTTCAAAATCTACTTTACCTCTCTGTTGGAAACTTCTACTTGACCACTCGTTTGGGGATGATTGGCAGTGGAAACCTTGTGCTCAACTCCATACTTTGCAAGAACATTATTCAGCAATTTGTTACAAAGGTGAGTTCCCCCGTCGCTTATCAACACTCTTGGAGTCCCAAAATGTGTGAAGATGTGCTTCTTTACAAAGCATACCGCTACCTTTGCGTCATTAGTAGGAAGAGCAATGGCCTCCACCCACTTAAAAACATAGTCGACTACCACCAAGATGTACCTGTGCCCATTAGAATATGGGAACGGTCCCATGAAATCAATCCCCCAAACATCAAAAAGCTTTACTGCCAGAATATTTTGCAAGGGCATCTCGTGCTTCCTTGTTATAGTTTCGGTTCTTTGGCATCTGCCAGAATAACAAAGGCATGTGCATCCTTAAACAATTTTGGCCAATAGAAACCTAATTGTAGCACTTTTTGGGCGGTTCTATCCCCGCCGTGATGACCTCCATATGGCGAAGCATGGCAGTCATACAGTATAGCATTCATCTCTTCCTCAGGAACACACCTTCGCACCAACTGATCTGCGCACTGCCTGAATAAGAATGGATCATCCCACATGTAGAGTCTCACATCATGTAAGAATCTTCTTCTATTGTCAGGTGTCAAATCTCGTGGCGTCACCCCACTTACAATAAAATTCACATAATCTGCAAACCATGGGGCTTCACCTGAGGTGACTGCTAATAACTGCTCATCATGAAATGTTTCTTTGATTGACCCCCCCTTCAGCTACATGGTTCCGACTTTCTAATCTGGACAAGTGATCAGCCACTTGATTTTTTGTCCCTTTTCGATCTCGGATCTCTAAGTCAAATTCTTGCAAGAGGAGGACCCAACGAATCAGCCTCGGCTTGGCATCTTTCTTTTCAAACAAGTATCTGATAGCTGAATGATCTGTGTAAATGATAACTTTGGTTCCCACTAGATAGGATCCGAACATGTCAAACGCCCACACCACTGCAAGCAACTCCTTTTCTGTAACTGTATAATTCATCTGAGCTAGATTTATAGTTTTGCTCGCATAATAAATGGAGTGAAAGATTTTATCCCTCATTTGCCCCAAAACAGCTCCGATTGCTATGTCACTTGCATCGCACATCAACTCAAATGATTGTGCCCAATCTGGGCCAATGATAATTGGTGAAGTCACCAACCTTCCCTTCAGCTCCTCAAATGCTTTCAGACAGGCATCATCAAACTTGAAGGGCACATCTTTCTCAAGAAGCCTACACAAAGGAGAAGAAATTTTCGAAAATTCTTTAATGAAACGACGATAAAAACCTACATGGCCCAAGAAACTACGAATGCCTTTGACGGATGTCGACGGGGGCAATTTTTCAATCGCCTCCACCTTCGCTTTGTCCACCTGCAAACCACTTTTGGACACCTTGTGCCCCAAAACTATACCTTCACGTACCATGAAATGGCACTTTTCCCAGTTTAGCACCAAGTTCGTCTCTTCACACCTAGCAAGCACTTTATCAAGGTTCATTAAACAATTATCAAAAGAACATCCAAACACAGAAAAATCATCCATGAACACTTCTACAAATCTTTCAACCATGTCAGTAAAAATAGCCATCATACACCCTTGAAAGGTATACCTTCACGTACCATGAAATGGCACTTTTCCCAGTTTAGCACCAAGTTCGTCTCTTCACACCTAGCAAGCGCTTTGTCAAGGTTCATTAAACAATTATCAAAAGAACATCCAAACACAGAAAAATCATCCATGAACACTTCTACAAATCTTTCAACCATGTCAGTAAAAATAGCCATCATACACCCTTGAAAGGTATACCTTCACGTACCATGAAATGGCACTTTTCCCAGTTTAGCACCAAGTTCGTCTCTTCACACCTAGCAAGCGCTTTGTCAAGGTTCATTAAACAATTATCAAAAGAACATCCAAAGACAGAAAATTATCCATGAACACTTCTACAAATCTTTCAACCATGTCAGTAAATATAACCATTCTCTTGAACCCATACGTGCCATAAGGACACGTAAATATAGTTTTCTTTTAGTCCTCTGGGGCTATAGCTATCTGATTATACCACGAATAACCGTCCAGGAAACAGTAGTATTCCTGGCCGGCTAACCTATCAAGCATTTGGTCAATAAAGGGGAGGGGAAAGTGGTCTTTCCGGGTGGCATTGTTCAATTTTCTATAATTTATGCAAATTCTCCACCCAGTGACAGTTCTTGTAGGAATTAAGTCATTATTTTCAATAACTACTACAGTCATCCCCCCTTTCTTCGGCACACATTGAACGGGACTTACCCATTTGCTATCAAAGATTGGAAATACAATACCTGCATCAAGCCACTTAATCACTTCTTTTCTTACCACCTCTTTCATGATTGGATTTAGTCGACGTTGTGGCTATACACTTGGCTTGTGTCCGTCCTCCATGAGGATTTTGTGCATGCAAAAAGCTGGACTAATGCCTTTAATGTCAGACATTGTCCACCCAATTGCTCGTTTGTGCTCACGTAGCACCCTCAATAGCTTTTCTTCCTGCAATTTAGACAAGTGAGAAGAGACAATAACAGGTAAAGTGCCAGAACTACCCAAATAAGCATATTGAAAGTGAGGGGGTAGGGTTGTAAGCTCCAATTTTGGAGCTTCTTCAATTGACGGCTTTGGAGGGGGACCATTGGCCTAGTCAGGGGCTCAAATGGGTGTATTCCTTGCATGTGAGCACATGATGCATCTAGGATTTGCATCATCTCCTCAACCTCATCATCAATCATCAAGCTATCAAACAACATGAGTGCTTTTTCTAGAGAGTCGGCTAGATATACACTCATGTTAAGAAGTTGCTCATCCACCTCCACAACAGATATCATAGAGAGCTCCTCATAGTGGCGGGGAATTCGGATTGCTTTGTAAACATTAAAGACTGCTTCCTCGTTGTCCACCCTCATAATCATTTTCCCTTCTCTCACTTTAATTATTGCATCACCAGTAGCCAACAGAGACTTGAAATTTCGGATTGGAAGTGGGAGCGTATTACCATGGACTTCGTAGTTGGACTCCCACAGACTTTGAGAAAGTTTGATGGTGTTTGGGGGATAGTAGATCGGTTGACAAAATCTGCGTATTGTATTCCAGTCGGTACTAATTATTCTTCGAAACGGTTGGCTAGGATTGATATTCGCGAGATTGTTCACCTACACTGTGTGCTGGTGTCCATTATTTCAGATTGGGGTATGCAATTTAGCTCACAGTTTTGGAGGGAAGTGCAGCGAGAATTGGGCACACATGTTTAGTTGAGTATAGCATTTAACCCTCATATGGACGGTTCTATATACTTATGTGTTGAAATTGTACATTGCCATTTTTGAGGAAGAGTATTGAAAGAATAAATTGTGTATTGATAGTTTATGATTTTTAATATGTGTTTCTATTGTTGGTTGGTATGCCTCATTCTTTGGGAAGGAACCATTTGTGTTTGAAGTTCCCATTTCAAATGGATATGAAGTATACGATTTCTGAAATATTCTATATATTGACAGTTGATTGTGATCATTAAAAGTAAAAAAGGGTGAGTATGGAACACTAAATGTGGCCATCGTGCCCAGAATGAGAATTACATATGTGGCCAATAGTGCGAATGAAATGAGAGATCCCAATATGATTGGAACTTGTTCATCATCCTCAAAATCTAGAATAATGAAGTCAGCTGGGAAGATAAACTTCCCAATTTGTAGCAGCACATCTTCAATCACTCCTTCAGGGTAGGCTATGGACCTATCAGCTAATTGTAACATCACAGTGGTTGGTCTTGGGGCTCCCAGACCCAATTGCTTAAACAAGGACAATGGCATCAGATTTATGCTCGCCCCCAAATCACAAAGAGCACGAGCCACATCAATATTACCGATTCGCACCTGGATGGTGAAACTGCCAGGATCCTTAAGCTTTTGAGGAAGCTTGTTTTGACCCTTGAAGTGCAGTCCTCAGTAAGTGCAACTGTCTCAAACTCAGTCAATTTCCTCTTGTGAGCCACTATATCTTTTATGTACTTAGCATACTTTGGAATTTCACGAAGTACATCCACCAATAGAATATTTAATTGAACCTGACTCAACATATAGAGAAATTTGTTGAACATGCGATCGTCAATCTTTTTTTGCAATGTCTGGGTGTATCTGAACCTGCATCATTTTTCCTTGACTCGTGTATTGCCTTAGGGGTCATATCCCCCTCAGGTATAGGTTTGTCCTTTCTCTTCTTTGGCACTTCCTCTAGTTCCCTCCCGTTTCTGAGTCTAACTGCATTAACTTGAGGGTTCTTCTCTATATCAGTGGGAAGAGAGCCTGTAGGTTCTAGTATTTTGATTTGCTGCTAACTGTCCCATTTGCCTCTCAAGATTTCTGAAATCAGTCCTTAGTTGTTGATTATCAAGCAATAACATTTTTAGCAAGTCATTCGTACTCTCTTCTATTTGTTGGGGTGGCTTCTCAGGCTGATTGAGATTTCCTTGAGGCCTATACTAATTCTGATTCTGTTGATTTCCGCCCCATGAGAAGTTAGGATGATTCCTCCAATTTGGATTGTAAGTGTTCCCATATTGTGCATGCGAATTCATCGGACCTCTGTTTTGTTGCCCCACATAGTATATAGATTCAGGATTCGTGGGGCACAAATCACTCATATGACTGTCACCACATAGTTCGTAGCAAATACACATTTGTTGTACATGTTGCACCTGTTGTGTTTGTTGCATTGTCATTCTGTTCATCTGATTTGCCAGCTTTGCAATATCTGCTCTCATGGCTGAGAAGTCATCAAGCTCAATCACCCC
>AWOL01S0074176.1:28414-55788 GCA_000715115.1 Nicotiana otophora | reverse complement strand
CCCACAAGCTGAATCAAGATTCATCTTTGATGCCTCGTCTAGCCCATCAACAAAAGTGTGACCCAATACCTTATCAGTCTGACAATGATGCGGGAAGTCTCTGAGTAGCTTCTTGTATCTTTCCCAAGCTTGGCGAAGTGTCTCGCCATCCCGTTGTTGGAACCCAAGAATTTGGCTCCTCAACGATTTTGTCTTCTTAGTAGGGAAAAACTTGATTAAGAATTTCCTTGCTAAATCATCCCAAATGTGGATTGAGTTCGTGGGCTCCTTTTGCAACCATTCCTTAGCTTCCCCCAACAATTAAAAGGGAAATAGTGTCAGCCTGACATAGTCCTTGGAAACGTTCGGATAATTGTACATGTCCGTAATTTCCAAGAAGTTCTGAATGTGCCTCTGCAGGTCTTCATGAGATAGACCCACATATTGTCCTATGGACTGAATCAGTTGTACCATGTACTGTTTGAGTTCAAAATGCCCCATGATATCAGGCTTCACGATAGCCTGAGTCATATTAACAAGATTGGGCCTTGCGGCTTCTATCACCGGACGCTCCTCATTACCTGCCATCTCTATTGGCTGCGGTTGAACTACGATGTCCAACTCTCTTTATATTCTCGTTCTAACTTCGAATTCCCTCCTCACTCTATGAAGTATTCGTTCAATTTCTGGATCAAAAGGAAGGAGGTTGTTTGCACTTCTACTCCTCCGCATTCAAGAGAAGATCCTGCGTTAACACAAACAAGGCAAACTGAAAATTAAAACTTGAACAAATAAGTAATAAAAGCTTAACTCAGTCAAGTAGCTAATTTCTAGGTCCCCGGCAACGGCGCCAAAAACTTGTTGCGACCAAACACACTCACGCAAGTATACGTGGTCGTCAAGTAATATAATAGTGAGTAGAGTATCGTTCCCACGAAGACTTATGATTAACTTTTGACTAACTCAAACTCAAATAACATATCGATTCAAGCGATTTCTCACAAAATAGATAATTTTCTAATTTACTACCTAAAAACTATCAAGTAATGAAATACTAGAGATCAACTACAACACTTAAATGATTTCGAATAACAATCAATAGGAGATAATATTACAGGGTCATGGGTTATCTAACAATCATGTTGCATTCTTAGCTTAAAATAACTAATTGATTTATCTGGATTGTTGATTGATAGGGTTGATATTACTCATAAAATTCTGTCAAGTTCGTACTCGCCTATTCAAGCTAATTTAATGCCTATATGTCTATGGAATTATGATTAACAAGAACGCATTTACAATTCCTGTATTGCAACCGAGCAACGCAATTAGGTATATTTCTATCCTAATTGCGAATCTGTTCCCCGATGTCCGGGTTCATGAACTTGCTCTATTTAATTCCATATGCAATTTAGAATTCCCACTTTCAAGTTCAACTCTAGATTCGTAGATAGTAATTTATTGTTAGCTACTCAGCAAATTAATTAAAAATAGAATTAAATAAACAACCCAATATGATAAAATCAACTTTGTCAAATTAAACTTCAAACATCAACATTCATGTATCGCCCATGACCCTAGAATAATAGGGTTCTTAGCCACTCATGTTTATGCAATCATCAAATAATTCACAAGAGTGCATAATAATCAATAAAAGAAGGAAAAATAAGAACTCAAGATGAATTCCGTGGTTCCCTAGCTTTGTCGTGGCTTTGTTCCCCCTTCATAATATGTTAGATGACCTAAAAGAGGCGTTTTTGGCTTATATATTGCGTACAAAAGTCGTGGGCCAAAGTTCTCCTATTCCTAATCCGACTCAGCTTCAGGGATTGATGCTGGGGTGGATGCGTCGCATCCACCTCGTCCTCCACTTCTCTATGGCGGATGCTATGGGCCGACTTCACTGCTAAGGGTGCACGAAATTTGATTTTTTTCTATATTGGATGCGACACATCCAATCTCTCTTCCACTACCTAGAGCACCTTTTCTTCATATTTTTGCACTCCAAACACCCTAATTCACCACACACAACTCAATTAGTCATAAAACCAATAATTAACCCATGTTGGGCATTTTAAATATCAAATAGCATCAAAAAGCGGTTAAAACATGAGTAAAGTAACATCAACACATATTGAAATATGCCCAGCATCAAGGTTCGCATAGAGCTACCGACTAACTCCCCCCCCCCCCAAAAAAAAAACACCCCTAAAGCTTCGCGTTCACGAGGGGGTGGTTGCGTTCGCAAAGGGTAAGACACCAATGCTTCATGCTCGTGACCGAATCCTGGTGTTCGCGTAGAAAAACCCACCCCAGCCCCATGTTCCCCTTCGTGACCGCGAAGTACCATGCACCAAACATCAAAAATCTCAGAAACCATCAATTGCCTAAGTCAAAACTCGATATGTAGCCTATCCGAAACTAACCGAGCCCCTCGAGCTACAAACCAAAAATACACACTAGTGTAATAACATCATACAAACATATCACACTCGATCAAAACACCAAAATAACACCAGCAACTACGAATCTTATATCAAAATGAATGATATTTTCAAAGAAACCAAGAACATGAAAATTTAGAATCGGGTGTCCATATCAGGTCAAATCAACTCTGTTTTGCACCACATTTTGCATACAAGTGATAAATAGTGAATTGAATATATTCCATGTTCCAAAAACAATTTGAACCCGATAGAAACATTGTCAACCTATTGTCAAACTTCGGAATTATTTTAGCTTTCAACAAATCATGTTAAATCAAGTTAACGACTTCCGAATTTGATTTTGGGCATACACCTAACTACCCAATAATGATACGGACCCACCGGAACCTTCAAAATACTCATCCATGTTTGTATAGATAAAACATTGACGGTAGTCAACTCAAATGAGTTTTTAGGGTAAAGTTTCACATTTTCTTAAGTTTTTCACATAAAACTTTTATGGAAAATGACAAGGACTGAGCATGCAGATCGAGTAAGGCTAAACAGAGCTATTTGAGTAACAGATTTGCATTTAGATATTTCTAAAAGGTTTCGTCACTATTTGGTGAAAGTTAGAAATTTCAAGGTTCGGAATGTTCATAAGTTTGACCGGGAGTTGACTTTGATGATATATGGTTCAGATTGGTATTTCAGGGGTTGGAGTAGATTCGTTATGTCATTTGGCACTGGTGTGCAGAATTCGAGGTAATTGCGAAGTAATTTAATATTGTTCGGCACGTGATTTGGAAGTTAAAAGTTCAAAAGTTCATTAAGCTTTATTTGAGATTCGATTCGTTGTTTTAATGTTGTTATGTATGATTTGAGGTTTTGAGTAGGTCCGTTTTATTTTTTGGAACTTGTTGGCATGTTCGGACGGGATCCCAAGGGGCTCGAGTGAGTTTCAGATATGGTTCAGATCTTTTCGGGTAGTTTTGTATTGTTGGTCTTCTGTTGTTACTTGTTGCTTCTGGTGTTCTTCGAGATCGCAAATGGTATTTTTGGTCTTCTATAAATTTGTTCTTTGCATTAGCGTGAGGATAAACACGTTCGCGTAAAGTTAGGGTTGGTCTTCCTCGCGTTCGCATTTGCTCCTACGAGTTCACGAAATGATTGGGATGAGCTGGGCATGATCTAGTTTGCTCTTCACGTTCGTGAGGCTTGTACCGCGAACGTGTAGTGTTAATGGTGGCAGCATACTATTTGTGCATCGTGATCGCAAGGGTGCTACCACTATCGCGTAGAGTATCTGTGGGCAGTGCATATACGTACTCTATTTTTGGAGGTTTCGGCAATGTTTGCATGTTTTGAGCTATGGAGCTCGGACTGAGGTGATTATTTAGGTGATTTTAACCATATTGAATGAGCTAAGTATTTTCTACTCGGTATTGATTTTATTCCGTGATTCCATCTTTATTTTTATCATTTGATTCATGATTTCAAAAGAGAAATTAAGATTTTTTGTCTAAAATTTTGACAAGTGAAATTTTGAGTTTAGCACATGGATTCAAAGTCATTGTTGAGTAAAACTAGTATGGTTGAACTCGTAATTAAACGTGCTGTCGGATTTGGTGAGTTTTGTCGGGTTCCGAGGTGAGAGCCCGGGTTTGACATTTTAGTTGACTTTGGGGTTTTGATTACAGATTCAACCTTTATCGATTGGGTTTGATTCCATTGGCATTATTTTGATGTTCTCGAGTTACCTTTTGCTAGTAGTAAGCTTTTCTAAGGTTGGTATGCACGGGATGGAGTTTCTACAGTATTATTTGGCTTGCTCGGTATGGGATTTGGCTTGTTCAAGGTATGTACCACTTCTAAACTTGGTGCTGAGGGTATGAACCCATGAATATATGTGTTATGTGTTTGGTGTTGAGGTGACACACATGCTATGTGACGGGTGTGTGGGCGTGCACCGTATGAATTACGAATCGATCGATCCTGTGGTACTATGTAGTTACCTAATCTTACTTTTATCCATAAAATTCTACGTGCTAGAGTAGTTGAACTGTGATCCATGTTAAAAATCATGTTTAGGCTATATGCTTATTCTATTGGGACCCACTAAGGTCATTTCTGTTGTTGAGTTAGTTGCTTAAATTCTAATTACATACTCAGACATATTCATTCATTAGCATATCATATCTTAGTATCTATTATCATTTGTTGTCATATCATGTTATTATTTTTGGTATGATTGGCATGAGATCTGTGATCCCGAGAGACTGGAGAGATTGCTGATAAAGTTGGGGCCTGAGGACCGCATTGTGATTTAGATTCATGATGGGATCGGGCTGCATACCACAACAAGTTTTATTGATTCATGATGGGATCAGGATACACACCGTAATAAGTTTTATTGATTCATGATGGGATTGGGTTGCACACCGCAGCATATTTTATTGATTCATGATGGGATCGAGTTGTATGTCGTAGTAGGTTTTATTGATTCATGATGGGATCAAACTGCACAATGCAGCAGACCATGTTAGCTTATATTAGCTCTTGTGTGGATACGCCCCTCCAGAGTCTGACATACCGGCAGTGAGCATAGGTGTCGTACAGTTTTGAATGACTAAGTGTGCTTAGTGATTGAGCGTGATTAGTAGGAGTGCAAGAAAATTAGATTGAGTACTCTAAGAGTGTGAGTACACGAGTTTATCATTGTGATGCATTCATTACATTTGACATTCATACTTGACATACAGGTATAGAGATGCATTTTCTCATGCTACACGGTTTGGTGACATTCATGATTTCACATGCACGTTGACATGTAGTCATAGAGATGTACTTTCCTCGTGCTATCCGATAATAAAATATCTTATTTGTTGGTTAACGTTTATGGGAAAAATTACAGTTTTCTGATATACTCAAATTTTGTTGATTTCGGTGAAAGATTTGGGTTTTACTGTTATATCTAAGAAGCATGCCTATTTTCTGAAACTGTGAACAAGTTGAGCATCATATCATGGAGTTATTACTTGTGCTGCTTTTATTACATTGTTATGAGTTGTTCTTGGTTATTAGTGTTGGACTTTGACCGTTATCCAAACTCGTCACTGCTTTCAACCTAAGGTTAGGTTTGTTACTTATTGAGTACATGGGGTCGGTTGTACTCATACTACATTTCTGCAATTTGAATGCAGATTTTAGAGCTATATGGCGGGAGATGGCATTGAAGATGTACCTGCGTTCTGGTTATAGCTGCCTCTTCTTTTTGGTAGCTTTAGTATTATAAATTTGTTTGTGTATGTTTGGAATAGATGATGTATTTATTTAATGCCAGCTTTGTAAACTCTAAATCTTAGAAGCTCATGATTTGTACTACCAGTCCTTGGAGAGTTGTATAAAATTCAGTTATTTTATTTCTGACTCTTATCATTATTATTATATTGTGGTTTATTGTTAATTATCTTACTTAGCAGGTGGTTAGGCGTCATCATGTCTAATTGGATTTTGAGTCGTGACACGATCGATTTGCGACCATTTTGACACTCGAAATTTAATCATTTTCTAGTAGTGTCTTGAATATCTAACAAGGGACTATCTAATATATATAGTTCAAGACAATTAAACGAAACAGGATCATAAATAAGCTCTTATAGTAGTATGGGTGTCAGAAGTGGTGAACAAATATTACTACCATATATAAATGTCCAAGGAGGACGAATACAACAATGAACAATTGTACAAAAAACAATTTGTAATGTACTATAATTTGGCCAAATCTCATTGGTATAGCTTTTTACCACTTTTCTTGCTGACACGTATTGATTGTTCTTCTTTTTGGAAGACACGTACTTGTCTTTTCGGGTCATTTGCTTTCGCTTCTACTTCAATTTTTAGTTCTCCTTCTTTGCTTTTTCTACGTAAATCGCATATTCATCTCTCTTGCTATCTGTCTCATGTATCTCTTTCTTACTATTTAGGTTTTGGACTAGAATATTTCAATTTTGGCTCGAGTTTTGCTCTGGAGATGTAGTATTCCCGACTAACATGTAAGTGTTCATTCTTTGAGGATTTTCCGTTCTCTCTTCCGATTCAATAGACTATATTGGTTGAGTATACTCGAGCATTTTCTGCTTTTAATATTAGGTGTCAAATTTCTTTATTTTCTCCAGATGTTTTAAAAAGAAATTCTTTGTCACGACCCAAAATTCAACTAGTCGTGATGGCACCTAACCCAACCCGGTAGGTAAGCCAATTAACAATTATCCAATTATAATGAAGTTTAATAAGAAAAATAAGTAAAAGTAAATATATGAATCTCATACACTTCCCAAGGACTAGTAGTACAAATCATGAGCTTCTAAGATTAGATTTTACAAAGCTAGTATGAAATAAATACATCATCTGTTCGAAATGCACATAAACATATTTCTATAATTCTAAGGCCACCGTGAACAAGAGGCAGCTAAACCAGGAACGCGGGTACATCATCAAATCCAGCTCCCGTCGATCCCAGCAATGTCAGCAACCGACATCTGCATGCAAGGTGCAGAAGTATAGTATGAGTACAACCGACTCCATGTACTCAATATATAAGAAACCTAACCTTAGGTTGAAAGTAGTGATGAGCTGGGACAAGGTTTAGAGTCCAACTCGTGTAACCAGCAACCGTCCATAATAATATAATAAAAGGGTACATAAAATAACATAGAGGTAAGATGCTCAACTCATTTATAGTTACGGAAAAATAGACATGCTTTTCAAGTATAATAGTAAATCCTAGATCTTTCACCGAAAACCCAAAGCATATGAGTAAGTTTGAAAACTGTGATTTGTCCAAACAAAAATCTTTTAACAATAAATAAGATGTTTCATTTTTAGATAGCATCAGGAAAATACATCTCTATGCCTACATATCGAGATATATGTAAAACTATAAATATCACCAAAATCGGGTAGCATAAGAAAATGCATCTCTATGCATGTATCTCAAATTTGCATGTCAAATGCAATGCATCTCAGTGATAAACTCATGTACTCATACTCTCAGAGTACCTAATCTCACTGTCTCGCATTCTCTCTCACCATGCTCAATACTCAGCACACTCAATCACTCAACACTATACAATACATGTTGCGGCGTGCAACCCGATCCACATATCGACATATGGCCTATTGCGGCGTGCAACCCGATTGACATATATATAGCCATAAGGCTCATTGTGGTATGCAACCTGGTACATACATATATATATATATATATATATATAATTAACGGCACTCACTCGGGTGTAGCCCAAATCAATGATATGAGATGTGACTATAAAAAATAACAAAGACTGGATATGATATGTAATGATAAATGTGACTGAGTACATAACTCAAATTAAGCGAATAACTCAACAACAAAGAACGACCACTATGGGTCCCACATGTACTGGCATATAGCATAAACATGATTTTTAGCATCAATTACAGCTTAGGTGCTCTAACACATAGAGTACAGTAGAATGTTCAGATAAGCTAGCTACATAGTTTCATGAAACTGACTAAATCACAATTTACAGGGTGCCAATTTTGATGACGTCCAAATCCACTACTAAAAAGTAAATGGACACGGTCGCATACAATATAATTTACCCAAATATGAGTCGGGATCGAATCATACAGAGAACAATATGTAGGCGATTAGGCATGTAAGAGAATTATCACTTATTATGATAAGCCAAACACTTAGAAATATTTTGAGAAAATATTTATAACTAATTGCGAAAATGTAAACTAACCTAAAAAGCAAGTAAAATGATCAATGGCTACAAGCGTGGATGCATTGGGAATTACACTCAAGTAGCGATCCAATTTATTTCACGATTTTATAAATATGAGCGAGTTTATGTTAATTAGTCTCGTATATCAACTCTATATTAGCTTATTACGAAGACTGACAAAACATCCCAATTGAACTATCCCTAAAACAAATAAGATAGTAAGCACACTTGAATATGGCTACAAGTAGTTCAATCATATCCCTAGGTAGAATCTATAAAGTGAGGGTTAACGCCTCAAGTTCTTGTTAATTAATCTTTCCCAACCCCAAATTATCTTTCTCAAACATAATTCAAAATGAATGGGTGGGTCCTAAAGCTAGATAATCCCTTTGGAAACATTAAAGATCAAGAATAATTAAAGAAACAATAAATTACTTCATAATAAATAAAAATAGTTCAATACATAAGCACAAAAAGATATTTAATCCACACTTTAAATATGAATATTCCCAGAAACAAGATTCAAGTGTTTGAAAAGATACTACACATTTATATATACAATACAAAGCAACAAAATGAATAAATGAACATAAATGGGTAAATAATTCTCAACCAAAAGCTTCAAATCTTCAAGTCCCAAATGCGTGTGCAAGAACCCTAGCTCTAAAAGTTGTCTTCTCAGTCAAGAGATGTCAAAGATATTCTCCAAAGCTTCCAAAAATGCAAAAGATGCCAAAGATATTTTATAAATGAGTTAGGTCGTGAATTAAATAGTTTTGGGGTAAAAAATATAAAATGCCAAAACTGTCCAGATTTCTGCCCACATTTGTGAATCACGTTCGCGAAAATAAGCCTGCGATCGCGAAGAGTAATGCTGCAAAGCATTGCAATCGCAAACCATAACCCACATTCGCGTAGGGTACTTGACAGCCGCTCATCAGCTTCTTTATTGCGTTCGCAGAATTTGCCCTGCATTCGCGGTGAATATTTTCCTGACCTTCTGCGATCGCATATCAATGTTTACGATCGTGAAGAGCATTATCTGGCAGCAGTAATTATTTCTCATTTTAGCACATTTTGACTTAGTTTCTTCTGTATCTTCTCTTAATCAGTTGATACCTGAAATATTTCAATAAACCTCAATAAATGCCTTAGTTTCTCACCTAAATCATATAAAAGCCTAACTATGAAGAAGAGATAAGTTTGTAAAATACCAACTTATCAAACCCCCAAACTTAAACTATTGCTTGTCCTCAAGCAATTCAACAAGTAAGAACATCTTTGAATAAAATCATCAATTAAGCTCAATGCCATACTAAACATCATTTCAAGTCATGTGGTTTGGATTAAGCACAATCTAGTGACTTTGGTTGGTACCAACAATTAATCCAAAGCATATGAATTGCCAACAACTTCTCATTTCAATTCAAGTTCTCAAACACTACATTAATCAAAGTAGAAACCAAGTCATGACACTAAAGATTCAAAATTTTCCTCATTATCACCATAATTTTTTTTTGTTCATTACTCCCAATTGGAGATTGGATTATGTTCACAACCCAATATTTCATGTGCCCTCACACTTAAGAGAGAATCCTAACTTATAAATTTGAATTTAAACACAAATGGGATATCGAATGGAAAGAATTAACTCCATCTCACACAAAGATATTCAAATGCACATAAGTAGTACATAAGTAGTGACATAGGCTTGCCCTTCATGTATTTCTCCACTAATATAGACACTCTTGGTTAAATATCAAGTAGGACTTAAAGGATTGTAATGTAGGTATTTGGTTAAGGTAGGGCACAATTTGGATAAGAATGACTCAAAACCTACCTAAACACTACCATTTACAACAATTAAAGCACATTTGTTTCAAAAACGTTTTCCATCCTTTCTTCATTTTTCATTCCACACCTAATTTTCTCTTTATTCACAACTCCTTATTTTTTCTTACTTTTTCTTCTTTCTTACTCATTTTTTTTCAGCGAAGGTTTCACTATTTGTTTTTTGTTACCTTTCACCTTTTAAGAAACTCCCACATCACAACTTTTCCAACCTTCACTCCAAACTTAGGCTTTTAGACTATGTTTACACTTTCAAAGTACTTAGGGAGGTAGGATACCAAAAGATAGATCAATAAAGAATGAAGGGTTAAAGCTTGTAACATGGTTTCCAAAGAAAAGGTTTAAAGGCTCAAAAGGGGTTAACTAGGAAAAATATGCAAGTGTAGGAAATTTAAGGCACAATAACGGTCCAGTGATGGCCTACCATCATTTTTTAAATCAAGTTAGTCTAGGATTTTGCCTTGAATCATACTCAGAGCAAGTTCTAGACTACAAATAATATAAAAGAAGTCACAACAAATATCACCACACATGGCACATGCAAACTCGAGTGACATATAAATCCAAAATCTAACTAAAAGCAATGAACCCAAAGAAAATCACATATAGCCTAAAAGACTACTTAATGAATCAAAGAGCCAAAAATAGAACCTAAAAGTCACAACAAGGATTCTCACGTCAATCATTTTTTATTTTAAAGATCAAGACTTCATATTCCACCGTTTAAATCATGTTGGTACCAAACCAGCCACACGTTGGTTTATGAACCAAAAGATCACACCCAATAACCAATTTATTCACTAATAGCTACTAAACAAACTAAAATAATATTTACCTAAAAAATATATAAAAAAAATAGACAAGACTAATCCCTTAAGAAAGTTGTCACGCCATCCATCATAGGGAAAAGTCACCCGGTTCGACATAAATTATTTCCTTGGAAAAAAACCACGGCATAAAGAAAAATCAAGGAGATTAATTAATATTAATAAAACTAAATAAAGTAACAAAATAGGAAAATAAAAACTAATGCTAACATGATAGAAATAACTATAAAATATCACTAATAAACTATAGCGTTAACCAATCTACACATGTTCACAAAAATAGTCATGCTCCACATACATCCATCATATCTAAACGAGACACCCCAACCTAAAGTGTTGCATTGTCCTCAATGCAACTAAACAAAATAAGGAAAAATGAAAGAGCTGCTCCCTGAAACTGCATCACTCCAAGCTGGAGGTACTGGGAACTGTGAGCTCCCAGTCATCCTCATCGCCGTCATCTGATCCACAAACTTTCCTCAATGTGCTCATCATTTTTGTCAAGAACTTTATTTTCTTCTTTTCATGTTCTCTCTGCTTGAGCTGCTTCCGCTCAATCTTGCCCAATTTGGATTTAATGGCTTGCTACTCCTTAGCACGATTTGACAAAGTTGGCACTTTTCATTGGCCAACAGGACCTGCAGACGTTATTTCTCCAGACGGTACAGAAGGGAGACCGGCTACAAGTTTGCGTACTTGTGTCTCTATGCCATAGACCTGGCAAGAGATATACCCGAGTGTGAGGGGTCCCTGATCAAGTGGTACAATAACGATACAAGTCCCTATGTCATCTGCGGGAGAATCAAGCATCTTTGTGATCGTGTCAGGAAACTAGACAGATGATGGAGATGCTACATCAATCTTTCTTTTCTTCTGTGCATTCCCTGCTCCCTTTCTCGGTAATAGATAAATGAGCTTCTCTGGTTTCTTTTCCTTCTATGTAGGACTCTTCTCCACCCCTGCCACATAGCATAAATGAGTGATCAGGGATGGGAAGAATAAACTCTTAGTCCTCTCCACTACAACCTCGGCTATCTCATCAACAATAAGTTATCCCACATTCACTGGTATGCCCTCTAAGATCGCGCAAATCACCCTTGCCTTCTCAAGTGTAACCTCTATCTCATTACGTGAAGGCATGACTCAAGCATAGATAATGGAGAGCCAAGTATTGGCCTCGGTAGTAAACTATAAAGACTCGATCCTTGAGTTATTTCTTATCCAGTTCGACATCTTTCCACAATGCAAATGGTCCACAAACCACTGTGTACCCAAGTCTTTACCTCTATTCTTGTATACATGGTTGTCAGCATTGGGAAGATTGTAATATGCATTTATCTGTTCTGGATCAAAAATGACTTGCTTGCCCCTAACAGTAACAACCAAATCATTCTTGAAGTCAGTCTCCGTAGTATTTGCAAATAATTCTCTTATCACTTCATGATTAGCTTTTCTTGGTTCTTCCGCAAAGCAAATCCATCCACTCGATACTAATCTTTCATGGAACCAAGGCCATCGACCTTCAAGATCGGTCAAGAGAATACCTTTTTCCTTAATCATACTTCTACACAACTGTTTGTCGTAGAGGTGGGAACATCCTAATGATGAGAATATGTCCCGATCAAAGTACTCCTCTTCGGCAACTTGTTCGACATATTCTTGAACATTTTCTTTTGATGTTGAGGTCTTTTTCAAGATCAAAGTACTTATTAACCGCGATCACGTTTCAATACCAGCATTCGCGTAAAACAAATTTACCGAAAATACGCGACCACATTTCTGTTTCTATGACCGCGTAAGGATAAAATAATTTTGTTTTTCACGAACACATGGCTTTTTATGCGTTCTTGAAATTTAACAGTTTCCAGCAGTTTTCATCAGATACTATTTTTTTTGCTTTTTGGTCATCCCGATCTGCTCAAATCAACTACAAAAATGGTGAAACTTGGCATATTAGTCAAAAATAACATACTAAAATATTCTAAAAAAAAAAATTTCAAAAACAACTTAAAATGTTAATGACAATGGGTTGTCTCCCTCCAAGCGCTGTATTTAACATCACGGCATGATGCGAATCAACTTTACCACTTTTTTCGCCACTTGGACGATATGAATTGGGAACCTAACTTGGACTCAAGCGTGTTACCATGAGCAACTTGGGGTAGTAAGTACATGATCAAGCCAAATGCTATTTGCTTCATTTTGCATTTCTTCTCTTTCATGTGCGTAATTTCATTTGGCCTTCTGGTACTTTCAAATTTCAAGATGTATGGCTTTTGCTTCTCCTCTTCGCAATCCCTCGTTGACTCGTATAGTTCAATTCCCATATCATCACACAATTCCAATATCGAAAAATACCTGGAATATGACATTAAGCCTCCAACGTGCAATTCTTTTCGGATTTTGATATCCTCTTTTTCCCCCGAACTAGAGTCAACTTCAACCATAATTTTTATTACACCGGTTGACTCTAATTCCATATTTTTCTCGACATCACTAACAAGTATGAAGTCGGTTGGAGGATGTTCAATTCTTGATTCCTTAAAATAAATCTCACTTTCATCCTCGAAGTTGGACTCTTCTTGACTTCTTTCCACACTTTCAAGTTGGTGGGCATAGTGAGCCTCAACCAATATTTTCATTCGATCTTCCAAAGTGTGGATATTCTCTTCATTTTGAGACAAAACTTATTTCAAGTCCTCGAGTACCAAGTTGTGCTTCTCCTCATTTTCAAGAATGGCCTCCAACAGGATCATCATACTCTCATTTTGAGCATTTGAGAGTTCTTCTTCATTAGGATCAAGTGCCAAAGCAGGATTTTCGACTTCAACCTCTAAGGAAGGTTCTTGGCTATCATTTACTTTCGAGGCTTTTTTGACCTCTAAAGCTTCAAGCATTTCTCTCATCTGTAAGTTTAACCTTTCAAGCACCAAGTCATTTTGGAGACTATTTTCAAAAAGCTCCTCCAAGGCATTTTGCTCTTTGTTTCATCTTTCAAATAGGAATTCTATCATGAGCTTAAACTCAGCATTTTGATCAGGCTCAATTTTTTCCACTTCCATATTCCTATAATTTTCATCACAAAAAGTAGAATCATCATAGCGGGGATTTGGGGAAGGGAAGGACAAGTAAGCACAATTATCCGAATTGTCATTTTCACTACTACACTTATCACAAATACTCTACTCATGGGTTTAGTATTGTGCACACAATCCGCCCCCTGGAGAATTTAAATAATTTTGCCAGGAGTGTGGTCCTCCACAATAAGGACAAGGGTCATCAAAGTATGAACAAGTACCATCCGACCGACATTCATCATATGATGCCATTTTTCAAAACTAATAAAAAAAAAAAAAAAAACAAGAATATAAACCAAGATAAAAAAAATAATTAGAAACAAATTCACACGTTTGGACCAAAGCACTTACGCTTACTTCTCAAACAACCTAAATACGCGAAATATTTTCCCGGGAACGGCGCCAATTTTGATGACGTCCAAATCCACTACTAAAAAGTAAATGGATATGGTTGTATGCAATATAATTTACCCAACTGTGAGTCGGGGTCGAATCCCACAGAAAATAATATGTAGGCGATTAGGCGTGTAAGACAATTATCACTTATTATGCTAAGACAAACACTTAGAAAAGTTTGGCGAAAATATTTAAAACTAATTGCGAAAATATAAACTAACATAGAAATCAAGTACAATAATCAATAGCTACATGCATGGATGCATTGGGAATTACACTCAAGTAATAATCCAATTTATTTCACGATTTTTCAAATATGAGCAAGTTTATGTTAATTAGTCTCGCATATTAATTCTATATTAGCTTCTTCCGAAGACTAACAAGACTTCCTAATTGAATTATCTCTGAAACAATTAAAAGATTAAACACACCCGAATGTGGCTACAAGTAGTTCAATTCTATCCCTAGGTAGAATCTATAAAGTGAGGGTTGACACCTAATGTTCTTGTTAATTAATCTTTTTCAACCCCAAATTATCTTTACCAAAATTAATTCGAAGTGAATGGGCGAGTCCTGGGGTTAGCTAATCCCTTTGGAAATATTAAAGAACAAGAATAATTAAAGAAACAATAACTCACTTCATAATAAATAAAAAATATTCAATACATAAGCACAACAAGATATTTAATCCACACTTCAAATATGAATATTCCCATAAATAAGATTCAAGTATTGAAAAAATACTACACACTTAGATATATAAAATAAAGCAAGGAAATGAACTAATGAACATAAATGGATAAGAAATTCTAAACCAAAAGATTCAAATTTTTCAAGTCCCAAGTGTGTGTGCAAGAACCCTAACTCCAAAACATGTCTTCTTAGTCAAGAGATGTCAATGATATTCTCCAAAGCTGCAAAAAATACCAAAGATGCCAAAGATATTTTACAAATGAGCTAGGTCGTGAATTAAATGGTTTTGGGGTCAAAAACATGAAATGCCAAACCTGCCCAGATTTGTGAATCGCGTTCGCGAAAACAGACCAGCGATCGCAAAGACGAATGCTGCAAAGCATTGTGATCGCAAACCAGAACCCGTGTTCGCGTAGGGTACTTGACAGCCGCTCATCAGCAGAACTAGCCTTGCGTTCACGGTGAATAGTTTCCTGGCCTTCTGCGATCGCATGTCAATGTTATTGATCATGAAGGGTATTATCTGGTAGCAGTCAGTTTTTCTTATTTTAACACATTTTGACTTGGTTTCTTCCGTATCTTCTCTAAATCACTTGATACTTGAAATATGCCAATAAACCTCAATAAATGCCTTAGTTTCTAAACAAAATCATACAAAAGCCTAAGTATCAAGAAGAGATAAGTTTGTAAAATACCAACTTATCATTGCACATCTACGAACACTCCCAAACGAGTCGCTACCGCTAATGCGGTCAAATTCCCGCACCTGCGGACGCGCAGAGGTGTCAAACTTTCCGCTTATGCGGTCTGCCTCGCCCAGAACTTACCTCAGTTTTGTAACCGCCTTCACACTTCTGCGACCATCGCACTTGTGCTAAATAGCCGCATGTGCGATCACACCAGATCTGCCACCAGCAACTTCAGCCAAAAATGATCCAAACAGTATGAACCTCATCCGAAACTCACCAAAGCCACTAGAGACCCTGTCCGAATATACCAACAAGTCCAATACCTGAACACAGACCTACTCGAGGCCTCAAATCACACATAACAACATCGAAATGACCAATCGAACCGCAAATCAAACATAAATGAACATTGAACTTCCAACTTCTGAAACTCACGCCAAAACATATTAAATCAACCCAGAATAAACTCAAATTTTGCACACAAATCTCAAATGACATAACGAAGCTATTTTAATTTCCGGAATTACAATCCGAACCCGATATCATAAAAGTCAACTCTCGATCAACCTTATGAACTTTCCAAACCTTCCAATTTTGATTTCTTTGCCAATTCGTTTTGAAACCTTCAAGAAACATCCAAATGCAAATTCGGGCATACACCCGAGTAAAAAATCACCATCCATACCAAACGAAACTATCGAACCTTCGTTCCGAGGACAAATTCACACAAGTCAAACTTGGTCAACTCTTCCATTGGCAAGGTAACACCCAAAGAAGTAACCCTGCCTTAACGCAACCGAGCAAAGTCCTACTCCATCGCACTATATCTTCCACAATAACAACTCAATCATTCTATGATTCCTATACACCCATAAAGTGTAACATACCCTGTATCTAGAAATTCCTTCACTCGAGTCATCCTCGATCTTAATCTCTGCAAGTCATATCCGATTCACAAGTATGCCTGATACTGAAGACATTATAACACATAACCATGCAATCGGCTATTCTATAGTAGACTCCCCCACTTGGCACAAAGCCATGGAATAAAACATCCGATAACTTACAATAACAATCCCCCATTATTGCCATAATGCTGCCGCGAGGTTAAACTAAATCCTTCAAAAGCCCATATAACACAATCTATATAATACCTCAAGTCACTTGCAAATCTCGCATTCATTCTCGTGATGGTCAGGTCAACTATTACAACATATCCAACTCAAATCACACAAATATAACCCACTGGTAGAATATGAAGCTTCCACATAACACCATAAGGATCACACTTCCGTAGATTACCACGCAGGTTATAACCCACCTACTTAGCCTTACACTGACATCTCTTTATAGCCTTTCGCAACCACCACTACTATGGTATCACCTAATCTTCCTGAGTCTAAACTCACCAACAAGGAATGAGAACCTAATTCATTCCAAAATGAAACAACATGATAGATCCTCCAATACACTCATAACTCGAGACTATACATCACATCAAGATAGAAATCAAGCACCCAATAGTCCTTTTTACATCTCAAGGAAACTCTTCTCGTCGTATTCAATCCACCTGAACACATCCCACAGTCATATCATACTCATCATATAGTCATCCAATTACTCATCGAACTATAAATTCCAATAATAGGGAGACTACCAGACATATAAATCCAAAAGCATGTGCTCACACAACCGAAATCCCGATGCAAAAGCTACAGTCCAAACCCGTCCTCAAGTCCTCCAGAATGTCCCATCATCAGCACATATATATCACATCTCGCACATTATTTATGGAATCATAAACCATCGATGTATAGCTGATACCAAGCGATTCACAAGCACATATGAATGCGTGGAAAGAATCAAAGAGTTATGCTTCAAGCTGAATCAATGTCGCATGGTAAGAAAAGAAAGATGGAAAACTTATCCTAAATGCCTTTTAGCCTCTCGAAGATAGGTATGGACGTCATCATACCGATCCGCAAGACTCTACTAGACACTTGCTCATGAGTTGTAGAACCTATGAACCTAGGGCTATGATACCAACTTGTCACAACCCAAATTTTAACTAGTCGCGATGGAACCTAACTCAACCCGCTAGGTATGCCAATTAACACTTGTCCAATTCCAATGATAATAAGACAAATAAGCACAAAAATCTGAATATCATACATTTCCCAAGGACAAGTAAAAAAATCATGAGCTTCTAAGATTAGAATTTATAAAGCTAATATGAAATAAATACATCATTTGTTCAAAATACACGTAAACAAATTTCTATAATTCTAAGGATACCATGAACAAGAGGAAGCTACAATCGGAATGTATGTACATCTTCAAATCTAGCTCCCGTTGATCACAGCAACGTCAGCAGCCAACATCTCTACGCAAGGTGCAGAAGTATAATTTGAGTACAACCAACCTCTTGTATTCAATAAGTAACAAACCTAACATTAAGTTGAAAGTAGTGACGAGATGGGACAAGGTTTAGAGTACAACTTCAGTAACCAGCAACAATCCATAACAATATAATAAAAGGTACATAAAATAATTCAGAGGTAACATGCTCAACTCGTTCATAGTTTCGGAATAATAGACATGCTTTTAGGTATAACAGTAAATCCGAGATCTTTCACCGAAAACCCAAAGCATATGAGTAAGTTTGAAAATTGTTCTTTGTCCAAAAAAAACCTTTCAATAATAAATAAGATGTTTCATTTTCAGATAGAATGAGGAAAGTACATCTATATGCCTACATGTCAAAATACAGGTAAAATCATGAATCTCACTAAAACCGGGTAGCAGAAGAAAATGCATCTCTATGCATGTATCTCAGGTACGCATGTCAAATGCAATGCATCTAAGTGATGAATGCATGTACTCACACTCTTAGAGTACTCAATCTCTTTGTCTCGCATTCTCTCTCACCATGCTCAATACTCAGCATTGTACAATATTTGTTGCGGCGTGCAGTCTAATCCACATATAGCCATAATGCCCTTTGCGGCGTGCAACCCGATCCATATATATATATAGCCATAAGGCTCATTGCTGCGTGCAAACCGATCCACATATATATAGCCATACGGGTCATTGCGGTGTGCAACCTGATCCACATATATATAGCCACAAGGCTAGTTATGGCATGTAACCCGATCCCCTCCCCACATATATATAATCAACCGCAGTCACTGGGGATGTGTACAAACTCTAAAGGGGCTCCTTCTGCCCAAACACTATAATCCACACGGACAACTCACGTATTGCACGGATAACTCGACGTGCTATAGTATCAATATCTGGATCCGCACAGACAACTCACGTGCTATAGTGACAATATCCTCATATTCAGGTCCTCGGCCTCACTCAGTCATCAATCTCTCCAGTCTCTTGGCTCACAACACCCATGCTGAGCAGCCCAAATCAATGATATGAGATGTGGCAATAAACAATAACAGAGGCTGAGATATGATATGTAATGATGAATGCGAGTGAGTACATAATTGAAATTAAGCAAATAACTCAACAGCAAAGAACGACCACTATGGGTCCATTGGTACCGTCATATAGCCTAAACATGATTTATAGCATCAATTACAGATTAGGTGCTCTAACACATAGAGTATAGTAGAAATGTTCAGATAAGATAGCTACACAGTTTCATGAAATCAACTAAATCAAAATTTACACGGTGCACGCCCACACGTCCATCACCTAGCATGCGTGTCACCTCAACATTAATCACATAACACGTAATTTGGGGTTTCAAACCCTCAGCACCAAGTTTAGAATTGTTACTTAGCTCGAACAAGCCAATTCCAATATCAAGCACGCTGAACGATACTCCAAGTGTTCCATCATGCGTGTACCGACCTTAGAACGACTCGAAACTAGCCAAAAATAACTCAAATACATCAAATAAATCCCAACTGAAACAATTTCAAATGGTAAAGGCCGAATCGTTAATCAAAAGCCCAAAATCGGCCAAACGGTCAAGACCCTAACCTGTGCCTTAGAACCCGACGAAATTTATAAAATCCGGAAACACATTCGATTACGAGTCCAACCATACTAGTTTCACTCAAGTCCGAATCCAAATCAATGTTCAAAATGCAAAAAATTCACATTATGAAACTTTAGGCAAAAACCCCAAATTTTCTCTTTAAATTCACAAACCAATTACCAGAAATGAAGATAGATTTGTGGAATATAATCAAAATCCAGTTTAGAGCACTTACCCCAATCCTTGTGATGAAAATTGCTCCAAAGAACGTCTCAATCTTAACCCCTAATCTCAAAATAGGATAAAAGAACCCAAAACTTCGATATGTAGCTTGTGCCTAGGCATCTTCGCTTTTGCGAACAAATTAGCCATTTCTGCGTCGTTGCGTCTGCGACACAGACACCTCTTTTGTGGACTCCACTATTCAGCTGTCCTCTCGTATCTACGGACACGGTTCCACTTCCGCGCAATCATAGGTGCGAGGAAAATATGTGCATCCGTCAACACTAACAAACGAGCCGCTACCGCTTCTGCGGTCAAATTCACGCGCATGCGGACGCTCAGAGGCACCAAACTTTCAGGTTCTGTGATCTTCCTCACCTTGGCCTCACCTCTCTTATTTGACCATCGCACTTGCGCTAAATAGCCGCAGGTGCGATCACACCAGATTTGCAACTAGTAACTTCAGCCAAACATGATCCAAACAATCTGAACCCCGTGTAAAACTCACCCAAGCCACTCGGGACCCCGCCCGAATGTACTAACAAGTCCAATAACATAACACAGACCTACTCGATGCCTCAAATCACACATAATAACATCTAAACGATGAATCACACCGCAAATTAAATATAAATGAACTTTGAACTTCCAACTTCCAAAACCCGCGCCGAAACATATAAAATAAAAATGGAATGAACCCAAATTGTGCACACAAGTCCCAAATGACATAACGAAGCTATTTCAATTCCCAAAATTACAATCCGAACCCGATATCATTGAAGTCAACTCTCGGTCAAACTTATGAGCTTTCCGAACGTTAAAATTTAAATTTTTTGCCAATTCGTGCTAAAATCTTCTAGAAACATCCAAATGCAAATCTGGGCATACGCTCCAGTCCTAAATCACCATCTCTACCTAACGGGACCATCCAAACTCCGTTCCGGGGTCAAATTCACACAAGTCAAACTTGATCAACTCTTCCAACTACAAGTTTCAACAATAAAATTCATCCTCCCAAATCTATTCCGAATAACCTGAATATCCAAAACCGACAATTCTCCTAAGTAATAATACATAATACGGAGCTACTCATGACTGTAAACTACCGAGCGAGGTGCAATTACTTAAAATGGCTGGTTGGGTCGTTACATTCATAGAGAGGTTTTAGAGATCTGGGCGGACTATAATTGGGTATTATTTTTTCCCTTCTCTTTCATCCTTCAGTGGCCCCGATAGAAAAACAACTGAAATTACAAAACGATATTGTAGAATTTATTGAGTTTTCTCTTTTTTTAAATAAAAACCAAAAAGATTTTGCGCATGCATGTACTCATTAACTATTTTTGTGTCAATTTCATAGATGCCAGTGGATATTAAAAAGTATTCGACTATAATAGAGAAATACTTTGTGAAATACATCCCCAAAGGTCAGTAATGTGTCTATGTCATGTCAATTATTACTTACGATCTATACTAAGGTTGGCAAAATGGCTTACTTTAGCTACTCAGTTTATTCTAATTTTATGGAGTCAACTGGTAAAAAAAGAAGTGGATGTTCTTATAGTAGGGGAAATGAGGTTGATGGAAGGTGAGGTGAGTAAGATAAAGAGTACATCACTTGATTCCATTAGTATATTCCTGGAATTTTATGTTCATCGGGAGAGATAATGTGTAATAGGTAACAATTTAAAGAAACTTCTTTTTGATTATTTTCTCTGCCCATTTGTGTGATGAACATGTAAGCATATGTCCGAAATTATAGTTGGAAGACTTGCCAACTGAAGCACTTCTACTTTGGTGATAACTGAATTATGTTCTGGGTAGTTGTTTTACGCTAATTTTGTTTTCACTGCTAAATACTGTAAATTAGGTTCATGGTAATAAAGAGAAAGAAAACAACTTATATGTTTACCCTAAAAAAGTGGATAACAATTACATTTGTTAGTGGATTTAAGGATACGCGGATTAATTCGATACAAACGATAAATTGTGTTAGACTAAATAAGTAAAATAAATTATCAAACCACTTAGAAGGGAGGATGATCCCAAACTCGGCGACAACCTTAATGAAATATCTATCCTCTATCCCAGATTTGCAATGATCAAGCACTGATGAACAATAACACTAACTTTGACTAATATAGAAAATAATAGTTTATTGCCTTTGTATGTGTGTGTTACAAAGTGTTGAATGTATAATGAGACTCCCTTTTAAATAGTTGGGGAGTTTCACCTTATGTACCATTCTATAAAAGGTAAAAAATATCATGCTTAACTAATCACCAGTTTTCTATCGATACGTGCCGAGATTTACTTCATCGGAAGCTGAGGCATACCATGAGCTCGGTTTTACCTGTATGCAGATAATCCCCTCGTTTCTCGGAGAGTATGTTGAGGAGAAACGACATGACATCCTTGATTCCTTCTTCAATACGCCGTGACAGAAACGACAAAGAACCTAAAACATCTTGTCAATCACGTCATTATGACCTGAAACACATGTCAGCCACCGGTTGGCTACCTTTGGGCGAGAAACATCGTAAAGCCTCTATAAATATCCATCTTATTCGTTCATTTCTCACTTTATGTTCAAGCTTCCACTTTTGAGTCTTCTACCATTCTTTGTACTCTAGCATTTTTACCTCCGTTTCAAAGAAATTTTAATAAGTTTCCAACTTTTACTCATCTTCTATCCAAACCGCCGCACTTGGCCCTTAATCTTTCGTCATTTTGTTTAAAGACTTTTTAAGATAAAAATGGAAAAACCATCCAAATCTGTGCCCCAAAATGTTGCTTTTTCCTCTCAACCGACTGCTGAAATCGATGATACCACTCCTGATGTGGTCGATGTGGAGAGGTCCGTTGTTGACATGGCTATCGACAAACCAGCCGTCGAAACTCCCAAGAAAATGTTCATTCCCGTAGGTTGTTTGGTTGCCAACAACTTTAAGGTTGAGAAGCCCTCTTTGGTGGAGGGTCGGCGTGAGGAGGCATGAAGATATATATGCTCGATCACTGAATATGTCCTCCTTGATGTCCGAAAGGACTATAACTAGGCAGATAAGGACATAGTGGTCCCCGACCCTGAGGAGGCCATTACTACCCATGTAGAGGGATATCTATATGTTTATACTTATCCTTTCACACTGGGCCCGGTGGACCCGGTCAATATAGACTTCTACCCGATCATGATCCTCCTCTGATTCTTTTTTAACATGATCGACTCCTTTTGGCTCACCGTAGATCATGTACTCTACTTGTACAGTCCCCGAATCATCTTAGGGGGGTTGATAAAGCTCTTGCATCGGGCTAGCAAAGCAACGTTCTCAAGCATCAATGAGAACCAGTATCGAGTTTGGCAGAGGCCTCGGACCTGTTCCCTTCTGAGTTTAGGCCATTCCCCGAGTGGTGGAATGCATCACGTAAGTGCAACTTTCCTTAAAATGTTGATTTTTTGTTTATATCCATTTTCTTCATTGGTATTGGTGGTGATGTAGCTACTTCTCGAGTCCCAAACGCTATCCCTCGGCTCAAGGAGTGGATTGAGGGTATTGTCTCACACATATCTTACTCCGAGTGCTCATGGCACAAACTCTCGAATGGTAATATTTCTTTCAATTCGTTAGTCTAATTCATAAGATATATATATAAAATGAATAGGGTCGTACATTAGCAGTAGTATCATTTTAAGTGAGTTACGTTCTAGTTGTTCTGTAGTCGCTCCCCGTTTCCTGCTTCCTGTTTGTACTTACCTATGCCGGTAATCTCGACAATCCGATATGGACCTTCCTAATTCATTCCCAGCTTTCCTTCATTTGGGTTCCAGGGTGTTCAGTGTCACCTATCTTAACACCAAGTCCCCAATACTAAAGTAATAGAGGTTGGCTCTCCAGTTGTAATACCTTTCAATCAGTTGCTTCTGGGCGGCCATCAGTACTAGGGTGGCCTCGTGCCTTTCATCCAACAATTCCAGGCTTTTGTTCATAGCCTCTCCATTTGACTATTCGGTTGTATATTGGAACCTAAAACTCGGTTCTCGTACCTTGACCGGTATTAATACTTCAGCACCGTAGACCAACGAGAATGGGGTAGCCCTAGTGCTGGATTTTGAGGTCGTACGATATGCCCACAATACTTCGGACAAAATTTCCTTCCATTTTCCTTTGGCGTCGGTCAATCTCTTCTTGAGGGTTTGGAGTATTGTCTTATTAGTGGACTCCGCCTGTCCATTCCCACTAAGGAGATATGGTTTTGATATTATCATTTTGATATTATGGTCGTCGAAAGGTTTGCTTACCTTACTGCCAATGAAGTGCTTCCCGTTGTCGCATACAATCTCCGCCGACATTCCGAACCGGCATATTATTTGGTCCCAAATAAAATCAATAACTTTTTTCTCCCTGACTTTCTCATATTCATGGGCTTCAACCTTTAAGGACAAGCAGATGGGGCTTACCATACTGACTCTCCCTAATACAATCATAAAGAGAAGACTGAGAAACCACACAAGCCAAAACCTGACTCAGCTCAGAAACATCAAATCTAAGAAACTGGTTAGCCAAGGCTTGAACATCATATGCCAATGGCCTCTCTACTGCTGGTAGATATGTCAAACTGCCCAAACTCTCTACCATACTCAAGGCATCATCTATCACAATGGTCGTACCGTGATGGTATAGAATAGTAATATCATAGTCCTTAAGCAGCTCTAACCACCTCCGCTGACGCAAGTTAAGATCTTTCTGTTTGAGCAGATGCTACAGACTCCGGTGATCGGTGTAGATCTCAATAGGGACACCATACAAATAATGCCGCCGAATCTTTAAGGCATGAACAATAGCTGCTAACTCAATGTTGTAGACATGATAGTTCTTCTCATGTGCCTTTAGCAATCTAGATGCGTTGACAATCACCCTACTATCCTGCATCAACACCGCGCCGAGCCCAATACGCGATGCATCATAATATACAATATAGGACCCCCGAACCCATAGTCAATACCAATACTAGTGTTGTAGTCAAAACAGTCTTGAGCTTTTGAATACTCTCCTCACACTCCTCTATCAACATGAATGGAGCACCCTTCTGGGTCAGCCTGATCATAAGTGCTGCAATAGATAAGAAACCCTCTACAAATCGACGCTAATACCCTGCCAAACCAAGAAAACTCCGGATCTCCGTAGCTGAGGACGGTCTGTGCTAACTATGCACTACCTAAACCTTCTTCGGATCCAACTTGAATATAACTTATTTTCTCTCAAGGTCTGGAGCATAGTCCTCGGGTGCTGCTCATGATGAACAACTCAAGATAGGACCGGAATACACTGTGCGTCAAGTGCATGAATGTTGCTGCGGTGTTGGTAAGCACAAATGACATCACAAGGAACTCGTAGTGACCATACTGAGTCCTGAAAGCAGTCTTCGAGATATCTGGCTCCCGAATCTCCTACTACTAATATCCCAAATGCATGTCAATCTTGGAAATCACTCTGGCACCCTGTAACTATTCGATAGGCACTCCCCATTTCCTTCTTCGCGTTTGTACTTACCTATGCCGGTAATCTCGACAATCCGATATGGACCTTCCTAATTCGGTCCCAGCTTTCCTTCGTTTGGGTCCCAGGTGTTCAGTGTCACCTTTCTTAACACCATTTCCCCGATATTAAAGTAGTAGAGGTTGCCTCTCTAGTTGTAAGTTTCTGGGCAGCCATCCGTGCGAGGGCAGCCTCGCGCCTTTCATTCAACAGTTCCAGGATTGTGTTCATGGCCTCTCCATTTGACTCTTCGGTTGTATATCGGAACCTGAAACTCGTTTCTCCTACCTCGATCGGTATTAGTTCTTCGGCACCGTAGAACAACGAGAATGGGGTAGCCCCGGTGCTAGATTTTAAGGTCTTACGATATGCCCACAATAATTCGAGCAAAATTCCCTTCCATTTTCCTTTGGCGTCGGTCAATCTCTTCTTGAGGTTTTGGAGTATTGTCTTGTTAGTGGACTCCTCCTGCCTGTTCCCACTAAGGTGAGATGGTGTTGATATTATCGTTTTGATCTTATGGTCGTCAAACATTTTGCTTACCTTTCTGCCAATGAATTACTTCCTGCTGTCGCATACAATCTCTGCCGGCATTCTGAACTGGCATATTATGTAGTCCCAAATAAAATCAATAACTTATTTCTCCCTGGATTTCTAAAATTCATGGGCTTCAACCTTTAAGGACAAGCAGATAGGGATCATCATACTAACACTTCCTGATACGATCATAAAGAGAATACTGAGAAACCACAAAAGCAAAAACGCGACTCGACTCAGAAACATCCAATCTAACAAACTGGTTGGCCAAGGCCTGAACATCTAATGTCAATGGCCTCTCTACTGTTGATAGATATTATAAGCTGCCCCAATTCGCCTCCATGCGACTCAAGGCATTGTTTACCATATTGGCCTTCCCGGATGGTATAGAATAGTAAAATCATAGTCCTTTAGCACCTATAACTACCTCCGCTGACGCAAGTTAAGATCCTTCTGTTTGAATAGATGTTGTATACTCTGGTGATCGGAGTAGATCTCATAAGGGACACCGTACAAATAATGCCGCCAAATCATCAAGGCATGAACAATAGTGCTAACTCAATGTCGTGGACATGATAGTTTTTCTCGTGCGCCTTGAGCTGTCTAGATGCGTAGGAAATCACCCTGCCATCCTGCATCAACACCGCGCCGAGACCAATAAGTGACCCATCACAATATACAATATAAGACCCCAAAGCTGTAGGAAATACCAATACTAGGGCTGTAGTCAATGCAGTTTTGAGCTTTCGAAAGCTCTCCTCACACTCATATGTTAACCTTAACGGAGCACCCTTCTAGACCAGCCTAGTCATACGTTCTGCAATAGATAAGAAACTCTCTACAAATCGACGATAATACACTGCCAAATCAAGAAAACTCCGGATCTCTGTAGCTGAGGACGATCTAGGCCAACTCTGCACTGCTTAAACCTTCTTCAGATCCAACTTGATCCCCTAACTCGACACTATGTGAGCCAAAAATTCCATTGAATCTAGCCAGATCTCACACTTTGAAAATTTTGCATATAACTTGTTTTCTCTCAGGGTATGGAGCACAGTCCTCAAGAGCTGCTCATGATCCTCCCGACTCCGGGAGAACCCCAAAATGTTGTCAATAAACACAATGATGAACAAGTCAAGATAGGGCCGGAATACACTGTGCATCAAGTGCATGAATGTTGTTGGCTCATTGGTAAGCCCAAATGACATCACAAGGAACTCGTAGTGACCATACCGATTCCTAAAAGCAGTCTTCGTGAAATCTGCCTCCCGAATCTTCAACTGATGATAGCCCGAATGCAAGTCAATCTTGGAAAATACTCTGGCACCCTGTAACTGACCAAATTGGCCAACAATAAGAGGCAACA